>BOPP01000036.1:3486588-3500666 GCA_017312745.1 Gryllus bimaculatus
AGTGCAGATGGGCGAGAATGTGGTAGTATGTGTGCGATCGATTATGATGATGTAGGCAAGTGGGTTCGGTAAATTGATGAGATGGAAATTCGTGTGTGGGAATCGGGACAGGGTGGATGAATTGCGTACACAGAAGGCGACGGACGAGCGGGTTAATGAACAAGTGGGCAAGCGCTCGGGCGGGCCATCATGTAGAGGGCGCGCGGAGAGGGAGTAGGTGAGGGGGACAGGAAGAGGACAGGCGACTTGGGTTCAGGCGCGCAGGTAGGCATGTAGGAAAGTGAACGAGCGAGTGGGCGAATAAACGATGAAGAGAGTAGTAGGTGGATGTTTGAGTAAGCGGCGGGAGGCAGTGAGCGGTGGGCAGTGGGCAGTGGATGGAAGGAACACTGAACAATGGGCAGTTAGTGGGCATTGGGTGGCCAGTGGGCAGTGGGTGGGGAGCGTGCATCGGGTGGTGGGCATTGGGCGGGCAGTTGTCAGAGGGTGGGCGGTGGGCAGGCCGTGGACGGGCAGCGGCGTTATATACCCTCTGGGCAGTGGGCGTTGTACAGGCGGTGGGCGGGTGATGCAGCTGCGCCCGAGGGAGCCACTGTGTTCGCTGCAGCAGCTGCTGCGCCATCTGACCCGAGACGCCACGCCGCCGCGCGTTGTGGTAGGGCGCAGGCCCTTTCAAGGGCAAGGCTGCGTTGGTTTGTGAAAAGGGAAGGAGCAACGAGAAGGGGCGGTGTGTCGGGACGGGTCAGGGCACTACAGCATTTAAAGTCTGCAGCAGGACGCAATCACAACCCGCTTCGGGAGCACTCACAAACATTTGTTTTCCTTTTAAAAATACTTTTTCCTTCATAAAATCTGTTTTTCATATTTTGAAATAAGGTCATGGACAACTGTTCTTAAATATGAGTAGTTTTTTAATTATTTTGCCTGAAACGTAGGTCATTTTTAAACAATTATTTTCTAAAAAATAGCTGCATTTTCGTACATTTTCTCCTGGCATGTAGCAAAAAACGGTAAAAACTTGACCCCTGTTTTCGGCAAATTCTCGGTGTTGTTGAAAATTGCAAAAAAATTATCATTGTAAAAATACAATATTGAAGAAAAGGGATTTTTATCTCAATAAAATATGTTCTAAAATATTTTTAAATAGTTTACCTGCAGTTATTATGAAAAAAGAGTAGTTTTGCGTAATTTCTGTTTGACGTTAATGTAGTGTGTAAGAAAATCCCAGAAACATTGTTTCTTTTAATTCTTTCCACAGATAGAGCACACGACGATAAAAAATTGCACAGGCCTAATTATTTTTAACTTTCTTAATTTTCCAAAATTGAAGAAAACATGTTTAAAATAATGCGAGAAGATACGCACTGTTGTAACACCATTTGTTATTATATTATTGAAAAAAAACTGATGATCTTACATAATGTCTCCAAGCCAAAAAATATCACTAATTAAAAAGGAAATCTCTGAGAAACCATCGAGGAATAAATCTCTCAATTACAGCATATAAATTGTAATCAAGAATATTGAACATCAGTTTGATATTCATAGCAGACTCGCTTGCTTATATCTCTCGAGCAAGGTAGTTTTAGAAAAGAGCCAGCTTATACAGATGTCCTTTTCACAATAAAAAGCATAATTGACGAAAGGTGTCAGTTTAACTGCAAAACACATGGCATTAAACGACAAAAATAATGTTTTCGATAATGTAAAGTTGCTTGAGGAAACTTTTTAAACAGGGGATATTCCAATCTACTAATGTCAGCTATTACATGCCTATATACTGAACCCAGTGTACTTAGATAAGGGAAAAGTTAATCGTGGAGATTCCAACAAATACAGAAATATGAGACGTTTGCAGCCTCTCACCAACAATTTTACACATTTCTGTGGATGACATGTTTGGAGCATGAAAGATACAGGCAGATAAAGGAATACATCTCGGGAAATGTGTATATAGGATATATAGGATGTTATGCTACGTTTCATATGAAATAGATATGGTCTGACCCGATAAATTAAATACGTTTAGAAATATATGTAGAAACATTCAAATGAATTTAAAAAACAAAACACAAAGTTATTCGTATAAAGTTCTTTAATACTATTTCCGCTCCTGCACTAATTTGTGGAATTAAATCGAATTTGAAAAGATTTAAAAGCAGAATTCTGTTGGTAGAAATGAAATATTTATGAAGTACTCTAGGTTATATCATCCTACACAAAAAGAGGAATATGTGTACCTACGAAAAGAGCTAAAATGTCACGCATGAATTAAGAAATGTACTAATAAGAAGAAATGATACGAACATATGAAAAGGATGCCAAAAGAGAGATTGTCAACATGTGTTGTCAATGTATCTCACGAGGAAAGAGAAGCTTAATCAGGCCGAAGAAGTGAACGCTGGTACACGTTGAAGCCTACTCCTCGTTGCTAGATGAAGAAAATTATTAATATTAATCATGAAGTGGTTAGGAATATAAGAATTAAAAAAGGAAAATGGTTTGAAATTTTTTTCCCTGGTAGATAATTAAATTCTTCATCAACGTTTTCGTGTGCTAAAGTGAAGAGTCGTATGGCGTCTATCTATCTTTCAGTGTTGCTATATTATTTTTCATATTAGATATGACAGAACTTTCAAGTAGTAAACAAAAATAAAATAAAAAATTGCCGATCCGGTAGCCGAAATCGCTAAGGCAGTAGTACCGCAGCGATCTCGGACCGAAGGATCGCAGGTTCCAGTCTCGCCTCGGGCATGATTGTATTGTGTTCGTCCTTTCACCCCCTATCATCATCATATTGTGTCATCCTCGCAGTTACTATACCGTTACAAACAATAGTGATCGCTAACGACCTAGAAGTTTATGCAACCTTAAATAACAAAAAAAAATAAAGAAAATTGGGCAAGAATGTTCCAGAATTTTGACTTTTTTTGCGGACGGTGGCTAACTGAAATTAAAGAATGTCAAACTTTAAAATATGTCAGCAAATACACAGATGTTTCACTGTATATGAATGACATTGCAACTTTTCTCACATTGTTTCCACATCAATGCTTGGATTTCTTCCAACACAAAAAGAGCCGTATTGTTATACTGTTTAACATGAGTTTCCTCCATAAAACATGCATACATTACATCAAAATACGGTATTAGTAAAAATTGGAATATGGTATATCCCAGTGGGATACAATATTGAAAATAATTTAAGGTGAAGTATAATCCCAAAGAGGGGTTATTCATGATTACGTCACTAGAATGCAAATATTTCCTACACCGTCCAAAGGAATGGAATAAGAAACAAAAAAACCAGCTTGTCTGATTGCTGAACATCTTCGCAGAATGCAGCAGAAAACGCTGTTATGAAAAGCCAGCGCGAAAATTACATATTGCAGTCTCGCGGAGAACTTGTTTTCGACCGAAACAGCGAGTGGTGATGATTCACCGGGCAGGAAGCCAAGTGCACGCGAAAAGTTCTGTCAGCGACGAACAAAAAACCGCCCGCTCTGCTCTGCTCAGGATTTCCCGCTTCTCCTCCGCGCCGCGGAAGTTAGCGCGTCCCGACGCCGAGCTGCTTGCGCTCAAGGGGGCGGAGGAGATACAAAAGCATCTGGCGGTTTTTAAGAAATCCTGCTCAGGTGTGAATTAATGTATTTTATTTTTTTACTGATTCATTATAGCTTGTTAATATTGAACCATAAGAAATCTATATGGATTTAAATCTCATTGCCTATCAGCTGTAACAGCCGTCGATTGGTGATTGGGTAAATAGTTCGCCATTTTTGTAAGGGAGATTTACTTGCTACGAAGATTCTTGTCAAACCGACAAATATATTATAATTATATTACTTAATGTTTAGCATACATATAAATGCTAAATATTAGTGAAACTAATCGTATGCATTATTTGCACAAAACATTTATTCTCGAAATTTTTTTAAGGTCTAAATAACACATATAGTAATTTCCCTTAAAAGCTATTTGGCCTAGGCATAGACACAAAGAGAACTCCCAAATGTGCATAATAATTAGGTGGAAGTATCAAAAATTCTTATAATGCAGATAGATTGGGAACAATAACTAATGTATATTAAGCACCAAGTGCTTTAAAGGGGCTTTTAATAAAAAAAGAATTGAGCCGACAAAAAAACCCGAGAACCTTTTAGGGTTCCCCAGTTTTTTTTTGTCTTTACAAGAATCATTAAACCAGATAACGCCCATGTACAAGATTTTATTTTTATCTATTTATTAATTTAAATACTTTACTAACAATTAGACTATTAACTTGACTGGTTTGTTCTTCAGTATTTCCCTCCATAATTTCCTTTCCATACATTTCCTTTTAGAATACATTCCCTCTATATAATCCTTCAAAGAGAACACAATAAAGAGAAACAAATTAACACAAATAAAAAGAGAACATCAACCATAATGTATCAGAAAAAACTACATTTACAAGAATTACACTAGTATTAATTTCTTTGTCGCATATTTTAATCTTCTGGTTTAGCGTGATGAATGCTATGGATATTTATTCGCACAAGTTAAGCCAATCATCAGACTTTCAAGAAGTGACTGAACTGTATTTTCAATTTAAAAATTTATTACTTATAGAATTACTTAATCTATTGTATGTAATACTAACAAAAATGATATAAAATTAAAAATCTGAGATGACGTCTGCCTATAAATAAGTAAATTCAAAAATATTGCGATACGTAATTTTCCAAGTATACCATTATCCATAATTCTTGCGGCATATTACATTGACGACACCGAGGCAACCGGAACACGAGTTTAGAATTCCTTCCGTTGGCCCTTGGCGAGCCTCAGCAAAAAATCTCCCGCGCCGCCGGACTTGTCCCATAGACGGCGCACTGCAGAGGCTTCCCTCGACTACTCCAAGTCTCACACTTTATGTTTTCGAATCAGTTTAGAGGTGCACGACGCGGAATGCGCCGCCACCGCCACCGCCACCCCACCGCCACCGCCACCGCCACGCGACCGCACCGCCACCCCACCGCCCACCGCCACCCCACGCCACGCCACGCCACGCCACCACCCACCGCCACCGCCACGCCCACCGCACCGCACCCGCCACCGCACACGCCACCGCCACCCACCGCCTCCGCTCCGCCCGCCTCCGCCTCCGCCTCCGCCTCCCGCTCCGCTTCGCCTCCCGCCTTCCGCCCCGCCCGCCTCGCCTCCGCCTCCGCCTCCGCCTCCGCCTCCGCCTCCGCTCCGCCTCCCACCGCCACGTCACCCCACCCCACCGCCACCGCCCACCGACTCCATCTCCCGCCGCCTCGCCACACACCCCGCCTTCGCCACCCCTTGCAACCGCCATTGCTACCTCATTTCACAGCCACTGCACCACCATGTCGCGCGCCGTCGTCCGTTTCGCCACCTTTCCCTCTTGTTGTTTCTCCGCCGCTAGGCGTTCGCCATCTCCGTCGCCGGCTTCCAGGCTACGATCTCAGTGGCTGCTTTTGCAGAGGACGCCACATAAACTTCAGCACTTTTTCTGTTCAGGACGGTCATGCTTTTAAATTTTCCCACGTAATTGCCTCCACTCCAAGCCTTAATATCCTAATCTCCGCGTCAGCGTCTCCAACCCTCGATCCACACATCCTACGCCCCCACTTAGAACACACCGGCTCCGTCAGACATCCACGACACCACAAACAGGTTCCGCGTCTCATTTCCTTTTCCTACGCTTCTGTTCTTCACGTCCCATATTCGTCATTCCCTAAGACCTTTAATTATCCTCTACATCCCCCAATCACGTCTCTACGCAACCCTCATCCTCACGTCCACAACCCCGTTCAAATAACAATACCCTGTACCAGTTATATCCACGATCCCCCCTCCACATCATCAAGCTCCATCTCTAACATTCGTCCATCCCACATCGCCCAGCTCATTTTCCTACACCCTCACCTACATTCCACAGCACACTCCTTTCACCACCACCCCTGACGCCTCGTCTCGAATTCCACACGTCTCCATATTCCTGATGTTTATTAAATTCTTCCTAGGCCACACTTCCACGCCTCCACGCACACATCGTCATCATCTCCATGTGCATATTCTCCGCGCCCCACGGCACATCATCTTACGCTCTACATTCCCTCCCTTTCCTTACCCTCCACACATTCACACTCCCCTCCTTCCTATTACCAATCCGATCCCCAGGTCCCATACCTTACTCCCTAATTCTTCATCCCACTCCCGAACATCTCCAAAAGCTTTCATTCCTACATACTCGCTTCCAGGGCCACTCCTTCAGCCTCCTGTCCCCTCGTCCCCCGATCCCCATGACCCCATGTATTCCAAGTTCATCGTAATACACCACGTCCACGCCTCCATGTTCCACTCTCCATACCCCCTAGCAGTTTCCTCCGTTTGCATCCCCCCCCCCGTCCCTCCGTCCCACGATGTACTCTTTACGCCCGTTCGCCCACAACGGTCCACGCCCTAGAAATCCCTCTGCCTTACTCCCTCATGCTCCAACCCCCAAAGCCACCTCGCGCTGCCCATCGCGCTTCCAGCCCACAGCGCGCCGAAGAGATTCAACTCTCACAGGGGAGGTTTGCGAGTCTTCGCAAGTTGTAAATATGTCGACCACTGCATTGTACTCAATTGTATCATGACGAGAACCAATGCTCGCGACGTGTTTGAATACAGCATCTTAAGTCCAAATACGTCTAGATCTTACTAAACCATCTCTTCCTTCGAAGCTCGGTCCCTCTCCTTACAATCCTATCACTGCACCATTACTCTATATTGCTCTGATAAACAATCACTTCTCATACAAATCAGTCGGATGATTTCATCACAATATTAACTGGAAAGTCATCTGACTGCTCCACCACTGCACCTTCATCCAGCTGCCTCCTTCCTAGTTACTTATACGTAAAAAGGGAAAAGTATTGCTAATCGTTGTGGAAATCGGCAAATTTCGACACAAAAACCCATTATGGGCCCCTATAAGTAAAAAGCTGATATAAACCCACGTTTCTAAATTGTAGAAAAAATTCCGTTTAACACGGGTGTAGCCAGAATCCACGTTTGGTGCGTCCTCACCCGAAAGATCGATTGACGAACGAAACGTCTGTCGTGATTGTTGGTTTACACGTAGTGTCGTACATATTCCAGACAGTGCTAGCGGAAGGTTATATTCCGTTTCATTCCTCTATTCTCTATATCTATTATTTCTCCGCATCGCTCTAGCTTGTTGTCGCCTCTCTTCGCACGGCCCCTCGAATTTGAAAACCGATATTTATTTGGGAGTACTTTTATAGAACCCAGCTTCAATATTTCAAAAGAATGCTCCAAACCTATTGCATTAAATTGTTTTCAAATAATGCAAAGGACGTTTAAGAAAGAGACGTGCATAGTTTTTCTTCACATCACGATTTTTGAAAATGAACAAATATTTTTAAAACTTCAAATTGGAAGATAGATATATTTGTCCAGACATCTGTCTGTAAAATTATATCTTGTAAAAAGCAAGTACAATATTTTTGAAAAAAAGAATAGTTTTGCGCGTTTTTTCCCCGATTGAAATGCTACAAACTTTTTTCTCATAAACAGCTTCAAGTGTTTCTTTAAATTTTCTTTACGTATGTAATAAGACGCTAGAAAAAAATTATGGGTGCCATTTCGATATTGCTCGGTTTATTTAAAAAAATTAAAAAGCTTTAAAAAATTTTTGACAGGTATTGAAGAGATTACAGAATTTCCGTGCGGAAGTCGGTACTTGTGTACAAATATCCTTCCAAATATTATTTTGTACATTTTTTTGAAAATATATAGGTTTTTGGGTATTTTGCGATTCAAATTTATCAAAAAATATCAGAAAAATCCATGCAATTTCGTGTTTTAATTTGTCCCCCATATGTAATAAGGAACTCTAAGGAAATAGGCGCTGTCTCATTTTCGAATTTCTTGTTTTTCTGTTTTCAAAATTACAAAGACCTCTTTCAAAAGTACAAAATTAAAAGAAATATTTTTCCCTCAGACCAAAGTATTTTGTACAACAGTACTCTTTAAAAAAGTCATGTACATGTGTTAACGGCTAGTTTCTTGGGGTATTGTTGCGCAAGTTAATGAGAGTATGTACCTGTTTCACTTCAACTACAGAGCCACAAGATAAAGTTCAAGAAGTGATACGAAAAAATACTATATTCATTTTATTATATAATTGACTATCGAAAGCCAATATAATTTTGGTTTATGTTTCTCGCTTTTTAGCTTTTTACTAAGTTTATTCACAATATATTGATGCTATATTTTAAGCAACGCAAAAGATAAATAGGAAAGTAGCCCAACACTGCGCACTCGATTAGTAAAAGCTTTGATTATTGTCATTGAGATGTGCGGTGATAAATATTGATTTTATTAAGTGAAGGTGTTTTGATCTCTTGACGAGACCTAGTACTTCATTGCGATGAATTTCTCATATGAATTGTTTATAAGATTATCTCTGCAGATATGTTCCAGGTGAGGTATTTCATATATCATTAATATCATCTGATCAATAAACGATATCGATTTAATGCTATCGAAAATCTTATCTTACGACAAAGCAACTCAGGTGTGAGCAGCCAGAATTATTCAAATGCATATATTCTAAAATTATTGTATTTATATATTAGCCAGCGAAATGCACATAAGATTTGACAAACGCATCGCTGCAAAACCAATGCGTTGATCTTTTCTGGTATAATTTGCTGTGATACTTTTATTCAGTCAAATGTATTCCCTTTTGTTCATGTTCTAAGTAGAAATGATTGTAGCTCGCTGACTATCGTAATAATGCAGATGAGCGTCAAGTGCTTTGTTATGTATGCTATCTGTATTATTACTAAGTTTTATCGTTGCGCACAAAATGAATCTTCAATTATTAGATAAGCTGTGTCAATACGCAGAGAACGTATTGCGCTGCTGTAACACCACTAGTTAGATTCTGGAGCAGCCTCTTTCGAACACCCTTATCACTACGTATCTGCTGAACCATTCCAAAATTCTCTTGATCCCCTTTCGAATCTTTCTAATGTGTTATTAGTATTTCTGCACCTATCAAGTTCAATTAACCGTAGTGACGCCACAGACGCGTAGTTTTCGTAAACTTCACTGCTTCTTCTTCCACGTTTGTTACATTCCTCGGCACGCTGTATATAGGTTGCTCCGTGAGCGGTACCCACCGGCACTAGAGTGATACTGCTTTGCGCGCCGTCAGGCTAAAGTTGAAAGAAGTCGCGAGGGTTTAGCGGGATTGAAGAAAAATTCGGCTGTCTATGTGGGCTGCTTGAGTCGAGTGTGACTGCCAATTAGAAAGTAGGTTTTCATCGAAGCCATATGTTGGATGACGCTTGTGTCCCTGTTCACAAATGAGTCAAGTAGCATATTGGATGGATGGTTGAAAGATGGAAAAGAAGATATGGTATGGTTTATTGTCAATACAGACATTGGAAGGTTGACCCTTCTTAAAAAGAGTTAACAGAATCGCAAAAGATATGCAGAAGACGTAAATGAAACAAAGGATAAGCATTTGTTTGAAGAATACTTAGAAAAAACTCTAGTACACGTTTGGTGTAGTGGGTGGGGTTAAGAGTTAGAAAGAATAAAATCTAAGTCTTTATAAAATTGATTTAAAAATGCTATTATTCGGTTGATATTGAACAACTGGATTGCCATCTTAGTGGTGTAGGAATCACATAGTTAAGAAATACAAAAATAGATAGCTTCTCTTTGTGACTATATGTGCGTGTAAGATAAGAGAAAAATGTTTTATATAAGTAAATTTATTGTTTTAAATTACAGTACATAATATGAGGGTATCTTTTGGAAGAAGTAGTTATCTTTAAGAGATAATAGCATTGCATATTATGTACGCAGATGTTAACATTGATATTTGTATGATTTCACGTTTAAAATAATGTGAAATTGGTTTACTCGTACAAGAACATACCTACTGAACACACTTCCGCTGCAGTGGGTATATTATATTTTCGCATTGAAATCCAGCCCCTAGATGATCACCAGGGCTGTAGTAGGCCTACTAGATGCTACAACCGGGAAGTCGGCGCGTCAGAACGCGAGCAATCTCCCAGGCAAATTTCTTCGCCGTTGGACGCTGCAGCCGAGCGATGAAGCGGCCTATTGTATAATGCAGATATCTGGGCCGCGGCCTGCCGCCCGCCTCTGCTCCTTCCTTCCGTTGCGCGTTCGCGGCGGTTTGTGGGTGGGGTGGCCGTGCGCCGCGCGCGCGCGGCGATAAGGCGCGCATTTCCCATGTATGTTTCGACGTTCCATCACCGCGCCACCCGGTATCGCGCGCCGCCATCTCGCGGCGCCGCCCCGCGCCCGCTCTATATCTCCCCGCTCGCCGGCCTCTTCTCAGCGGACAAGCCCTCGCCCGATTCGCCCACAGCCCACCATCCCTTTGGTTGCGTGCTTACACCCAAGCGCTCTAGGACCGTCTCGGCGCTTCGCCGTTCTCGTTTGTCCTTCTATGGTATTGTCTCTTATATCTTTAGTCACCGTTCCTTAGTTAGTGAGCGTGTAGTAGGCGTGGTCGAGTCGGTCTAAGGCCCGTTGAGGCCAAAGGTCTCTTCGAGCGTCGGTTCGAGTCCCACCCGCTTGGGCGTGACTGCATATATGTCTATCCGTTCTTCTACAGACACAGAGCTCTGGTGGGTTATATGACATATTATATTGATTAACAAGAAAACAAAACAAATATATACCAAGTCTTAATAATCTACTTGACACCCTAGCTTCTGATAGGATCCTACATCCGCCTGATCGCGGAGCGATCCAAACCGATTGAAGATTAGTTTTGATTTGTTGTGGCCATTCGCCACTCCTACTTTTAAGGCGCGCACAAAGCCTAGCTTCCGTGACCGGATGTCACGCGAGACACAAAGGCCCGTTCTGAGCGCACACCAACGGCTGGTTTAGCTCGATCGCAGGAGCGATCTTATCCGATTGAAGAATCGCTGAATTCGTTGGCACGCAACCACTCTTCACCTCGAGCACGCACACAGCATTCGCTCCCCGTGACCGCAGTCACCCAAGACATAAAGTCCGCAGGCTTCGTCAACTAATGACTCAGCCTCGCGAAGCCTGGCTATCCAAGTTTTGTGCACCACGCATCGAGGGTTCTCCCACCGTCTCCAGAACCTGCCTACTGGCTCCGTACCTCTGTTATATAAGCGAGCCCACGTACCTCCTTACGTCACCCACCCCCTCGCTTCTTATAACAGTGAAAAGTTCGGAAAAATCCCCCCCAAAAAAAAAGGCCCTGTTTGGTTTTTTTTTGTCTCCCGTCTCCGCGTTCTTTCCTTACGAAAAACCCCCTACTCCTGTGCGAAGACTAATTCCTGCACCAGCGTCCCCCAAATAAGTGCGCACGAGCACCTGTTTCTCAATACATACTGCTATCGACGTGTGCCTCTCCACTGGTGTGAGACCCAGTGCCCAACCTACACGGCTGGCGTTCGCGGGAGAATTTTCCTTCAGGATGCTTCCTATGGTCACGCTCCAATCTCAGGACAATTCATCTGCCCACATGATGTAGTTTGAGTACATGCAAGTATGTGTGGTGTGTGTGAGTAGTGTAAAGGACAGATTCGGACATATTTTTTGTGCGTTCCTTTTGGCCGTTTGTTAGTGTTGTGTGGTGTGAGCGTTGCGTGTAGCGGTGATGTGTTCTCTATTGATGGAGGTGCTAGTTTTAGAAATCAAAGAAAACTAGCAACAGAGAAGCCGGCCGCGTAGCAATTCTCCTTCAGACAGCTGCTGGATTCGAGTATAGCTGTCTCTTTGTAAAAAAATTTGCCACTGGGGACTGAAATTCCAGGAGCCTCACGACCGGGTCTTCCGTGTAGAAACAGCGCAATGTTGCTATGCAGGATCTCGTACCGCGTCCTGTTCCACATCGCCCGCCCTCTGCCCTCTCGTTTCAGAACGTTTATCTATACTAGTCTAAATGTTATGAGCGTCAACTCGTTGCGACTCCGTTTATTCCACCTTTCCAGGCCCTCCTAGATGACTTTATCTTGTCCTCCATGTTTTTCGCGTTAAATCGCGGGTATGATCAGCATCTAGCGCACAAACCTGTTCAATCCTATGTTCATTCGGCTTAATTTGGTCGTTACCTGTCAGGGTAGTTGAAAGCTCAGCCCACTGAGACAGTCTCGGGTTGTGCCACTCTCGTAGACCACGCACACCATGCACGTTGTACATATTTGCTCACCTATCCAGCCGCTCATGTTTTCTACTTTATAGCCACTGCTATCTCTCTCTACTCTTTCTGCATGCTTGCTTGTTCGCCGGTCACCCACACTTCCATCATCAATCACGGCGAAGTCGAACTGGGCCTACTTGTAACGTTGCCGCTTTGCTGGGGGGGTGTCTGGCAATATACGATTAACTTCATTAAGGCATAAAACATATATAACTTCTATGTTTTAGGCTGAAGTTAGATTAGCTAAAGGAAGGAATCTCATATAAATCTCACGGTACTTTAACGGTCTCTCTTAGACATGGCTATGACGCCAGAAACAGACACTCCAATAAAATTAACGAGAAACGATAAACTCTGATTACTGAGAGATGCAGTAGCATGCCCAGGATTACTTCAACTCAAGGAATGCCTTTCATACGAAGATGTATGATTTGACGACAATAACACTCTAAACTGGTGGATGTTTCATTCACTATTCCATTCGTAGCATTATAAGAATTTATCAAAGGTTAAATTATTTTTTCGAATTATATCTCTTTAACTGTTATTATATCTCTCTACGTTTATATATATTCATTCCCGGATATTTTAAGATACATAAAGTCCAACTAGCGGAGTTCGTAAGAATGATTATATAATCAGAGGGATGTCAAAAGCGGATGGCGTATTTTGCATCTGCTTGTAGTTAAAATCCCTACTGCCCCGTGAAAGCTTATCCAAAATCAAATACGTGTCTCCATAAACTGGATTTTCCTCTATATAATAGTAGTATCGTCAGATTAGCTTTCTTGCGTTCTTCTATAAAGAACAAGGAATATTGAAACAACAATAGTAGTATTCATTTCTGTGAGAAAAGCCGTTACTCGAAACGAAAAAAAAAAAAAAAAAAAAAAAAAAAACCCTTCGCGAAAGCAAAACATGGAGTTATTCAATGTAATTAATAACTATATATGTATGTCGTTGGTCAAAACTTATTAACTGCACTTCACCCGTACAATAAATATTCATTTCATAAATACAACCTAACTATCAATATCATAGATCTGTATTTTAGTACGAATTTTATATTTTTGAAAATTTTCCTTTCGGAATGTTGTTAAGAAATATTAGGTGTTTTAAATATAGCTATATTATAGACGTATAGTTATTGCTTTTAAGATTGTATTAATATTAGTTATATTTTTTAGAAAAATTTTATTATTAAGTTAATAAAAAGACAATGCTTAGGAAATCTATGGTCAATAATTTCATAAGTACATGAAATAATCCAATATAGGAAATATTATTATTGAAGATTTAATGAATATATTACCAATTAAATACGAAAATAAAACTATATTAATTTTGCCAATTTGAAAAAATTTAGTAGTATTAAAATACTCGAAATTACTTACGCTATTTGTATCGTGCCATTTAAGAAGTATTTTTGTTGTATATCGAGGCGCTAGCAGTAGAACTTGCGTATACTCTTAAAATTATTATCAAAATGTTGGCTATAAAGTACTTTTACATACCAGCCAGCATTACTACTTGCCCGAACATTTAGAAATCAGTTACTGCCCTTGGAACACCACGTAATTTTATTTTTACTTAATTTTATTGATTAAGATTCCTTATTTACTAATAACTAGATGGTGAATTTTACTCGTTTGTCTTTACATTTTTCCCTCCCATAATTCCCTTCCTAATACCCTCTCAACTTTACTTCCATGTAAGAGGTCACAGTAGCACTTTTCACTGTTTCATATTGACTCGTAACCACATCCTCTCTATCCAAAGTAATTTACGCTGTTATACATCGAGCTGGCGTATACTAGAATAACAT
>BOPP01000036.1:3500691-3515285 GCA_017312745.1 Gryllus bimaculatus
TTGAGAGGGTATTAGGAAAGGGAATTATGGGAGGAAAAAATGTAAAGACAAACCGAGTAAAATTACCATCTAGTTAATTAGTAAATAAGGAAATCTTAATCAATAAAATTAAGTAAAAAATAAAATTACGTGTGTTCCAAGGGCAGTAACTGATTCTAATGATCTCGGGCAAGTGTAATGCTGGCCTGTAATGTTAAAAGTACTTTTACTACCCAACATTTTGATAATAATTTTAAGAGTACACCAATTCATCTCTTAGCAGCTCATATAAACAAAAATATTTTAAAATGCACATACAAATAAGCAGTAAGTAATATTGAGTATTTTAATACTACTAAATTTTTTCATTGCAAATTAATAGTTTTATTTTCGTATTAATTTGGTAATTTACATTAAATCTTTCAATAATAATATTCCTCATTATTGGATTATGTTTCATGTACTTTGAAATTATTACCATCGATTTCCTAAGCATTGTCTTTTATTAAAAATTAATAATGACAATTTTTCTAAAAAATATATAATATTAATACAACTTCCTAACAACCAAATAACTATAGTCTAATAAATATAGCTATTATTTCAAAACAACCTAATTTTCTTAAACCAACATTCCGAAAAGGAAATTTTCAAATATAAAATTCCTACAAATACAGATTCCTAGTGATATGATAGTAGGTAGTATTTATGAAATGAATATTTATTGTACGGGTAGAAGTGCATTACATAATTTTGACCAACGACATACATATATACGTTATTAATTACATTGAAAATCCGTTTTGCTTTCGCGACAGTTTTTTTTTTTTCGTTTCGAGTAAATGGCTTTTCTCCAAGAAAATGAATAACTATTGTTGTTTCAATATTTCCTTGTTCTTTATACAGCTAGACCAGAAAGCTAATCTGACGATACTACTATTTTTGAGGAAGTCAGTTTATCGAGACACCGTATTGCATTTTGATAAGCTTTCACGGGCAGTAAGGGATTTTACTACTCAGGCAAAATACGGCCCAACCGCTTTTGACCATCCATCTGATATCTAAACATTCTTCGAACTCCGCTAGTTTGGATTTTATGTACTTAAATATCGGAATGAGTTTGAGTCATTCATAAACGTTGCGGAATGTTCAAGAAGAATATACCAGTTAAGGCCTTTATTCGAAAAAATAATTTAAATTTGATAATTCACTTATATGCTAGAATGAGAATTTAAGTTTGAATGAAATAAGCTTTAGAGTGTTATTGTAGTAATTACATCTCGTATGAAGGCTTCCTTGGTTGAATGTAATCTGGGATGCTACTGCATCTTCAGTAATAGAGTTATCGTTTTAGTTATTTTTTGGTGTCTGTTTCTGGGTCTGCATGTCTAAGAGACGACGTTAGTACGTGAGATTTATATGAGCTTCTTCTTTTAGTTCTAACTTCCAGCTAAAACCATAGAAGTTAATTATGTTGTTATGCTTAAATGAAGTTGTATCATTGCCAGCACGCAAGCGGACGGTTACAAGTAGGAGTTCGACTTCGCCGGTGATTGGATGATGGTAAGTGTGGTTGACCGGCGAAACAAGCAAGCACTGCAGAAAGAGGCAGTGTGACGGGAGTGCAGTGGCTATGAAAGAGAAAATGAGCGGCTGGATAGGTGGCAAATATGTAAACGTGCAGGTGTGCGTGTTACGAGAGTCGGAAACGAGCTGTCCTAGTGGGCTGAGCTTTATATGACAGGTAAGCAAATTAAGCGAATGAAATCGGATTGAAAGGTTGTGGCTGATGCTGATATAGCGATTTAAGGAAAAAATGGGAGGCAAGATAAAGTATCTAGGAGGGCTGGAAGGTGGAATAAACGGAGTCGCACGAGTTGACGCCTCAATAACATTTAGACTAGTATAGATAAACGTTCTGAAAACGAGAGGGCGGGTGAGAGGGCGGGCGAGTGGAACAGGACCGTACGAGATACCTCATAGCCAACATTGCCGCTGTTTCTACAGAGACCCGGTCAGTGAGGTCCTGGAATTTCAGTCCCCAGTGGCAAATTTTTTACAAGAGACAGCTATATCGAATCCAGCAGCTGTCTGAAGGAGAATTCTAGCGGCCGGCTTCTCTGTTCGCTAGTTTTCTTTGATTTCTCTGATCAATATGAGGCGAATGTCATAGCAGTACCCTAACAAACGGGCCAAAAGGACCGCACAAAATCTCTCTTGACTCTTCTTTGTCCGAATCTGTCCCTTTACACTCACACACACACACACACACTTGCATGTACTAAACTACCAATCATGTCGGGAGATTAGAATTTGTCCTGAGTGGAGCGTTGACCACTAGGAAGATACCTGGAGGAAAAATCTCCCGCGAACCAGCGTGTAGGTTGGCACTGGGTCTCACCACCCAGTGGAGGAGGCACACCGTCCGATACAGTAGTATTCACTACACTAACGGAACGCGTGACTACAGCAGTTGCCGCCCCCCGAAAGAGCCAATCCAATCAGCGAAAGGACAAACGAGACGGCGAAGGCCGAGACGGTCCTAGAGGCGCTTGCGTGTAAGCCACGCAACCCAAAGGGATGAGTGGGCTGGTGGACGAACGGGCGAGGCTGTCCGCTAGAGAGGCCGGCGAGCGGGCGAGTCTTGCGCCGGGCGCGGGCGGCGCCGCGAGATGGCGGCGCGCGATACCGGTGGCGCGTGTGATGGAACGTCAACATACATGGCGAATGCGCCGCCCATTTATCAGCCGCGCCGCGCCGCCGCGCCACGCCGCGCAGCGCCGGCCGGAAGGAGAGAGGCGGGCGGCGGCGGCGGAGATATCTCCATTATAAAATAAGCGCGCTTCATCGCCCGGCTGCAGCGTCACACGGCCGGAATTGTTACTAATACGCCTGGGAGATTGCTCGCGTTCTGAGCGCCGACTCCCACGGGTTGTAGCATCTAGTAGGCCTACTACCAGCCCTCGGTGATCATTAGGGGCTGGATTTCAATGCGAAAAATGCATATTTTTCCCCTGCAGTCGGAAAGTGTGTTCAGTAGGTATGTTCTTGTACGAGTAACAACCAATTTCACATTATTTAAACGTGAATTTCTTATGTTATCTTGCGTACTTTGCCTGTTTTCTTAAAAAGCATACTATTTTCAAAACGTTAATCATATTTATGTACTGTATTTAAAACAATAAATTTACTTTTTAATTTTGTAACATTTTTCTCTTATCTTACAACGCACATGTAGTCACAAGTTGTTTCAAAGGAAATAGATGATTATTTTTGTATTTCATTTCACTAGTGATTCCCACACCACTAAGATGGCAATCCCGTTGTTCAATATAACCGAATACAGCATTTTTAAATCAATGTTTCATAAAGACTTAGATTTTAATTCTTTAACTCTTAATCCGTGTACTAGAGTTTTATTTATAAGTATTTCCTTCCAAACAAATGCTTATCCTTTGTTACATTTTACGTCTCTGCCATATCTTTGCAGATTTGTTAACTTTTTAAAAGGGTCAACCTTCAATGTCTGTATTGTACACTAAACAATCTACATTTTTTTTTCATTTTCTTCCATCTCACTATGCCTATTGCTATTTTGTGAACAGGGTCAAACACAAGCGTCCCATCCAAACATATGGCTTCGATGCAAAACCTACTTTTCCCTAAACTTGGCAGTCACACTCGACTCCCACAGCAGCCCACGCGTCGGCAGCAGCCGTATTTTTCTTCAATTCCCGCCTAAACCCCTCCGCGACCTTCTTTCAACTTTAAGCCTGACGGCGCCCGGAAGCAAGTTCCACTTCTGCAGTGCCGCTGGGTACCGTCAGGAGACCTATATAAGGCTGCCGAGGAAATGGTAACACAAACGGTGGAAGAAGAAGCAGTGAAGGTTACGAAAACTACGCGGTTCTGTGGCGTCACTACCGGGTTATTGACCTGATAGGTGAGATTATAAAGTTAGAAGTTGAAAGGGATGGAGCATTTGAATCGGTCAGCAATACGTAGTGATAAGGTGTTCGAAAGAGGCTGCTCCAGAATTAACTAGTGGTGTTACAGCAGCACATACGTTCTTGCGTTATTGAACACATCTATCTAATAATTGAAGAATTGCATTTTGTGCGCAACTAAAACCTTAGCTTCAATTAATCGATAACGTCCAATTCAAACAAAGCACCTGTGACGCATATCTGCATTCATTACGATAGTCAGGAGCAACAATCATTTCTTACTTTGACAAATGAAACAAACAGGAATACATTTGACTGATACAGTATTCACAGCAAATTATACAGAAAAGATCAACGCATTGTTGCCAGCGATGCGTTGTCAAATCTATGTGCATTCGCTTGGCTAATAATATAAATACAATAATTAGAATATATGCATTTGACATCAAAATAATTTCAAAAATTCTGGCTGCTCACACCTGAGTTGCCTTTTGTCGTAAGATAAGATTTTCGATAGCATTAAATCGATATCGTTTATTGATCAGATGATATTAAATGATATATGACATACCTCACCTGGCATTCTGAGAAGTAATTTATAAACAATTTCTGCGAAATTCATCGCAAATAGAAGTACTAGGTCTCGGTCAAGGAGATACAACACCACCTCTCAACTTAATAAAACATCAATATTTTATCACCGCAAACATCTCACTTTCGACAATAATCAGCTTCTAAATAATCGATGCAGCAGTGTTGCGATATTTCTATTAATCTTTGCAAGTTGCTTAAAAAAATACATCAATATATTGTGAATAAAAACTTAGTAAAAAGTAAAAAAAGCGAGAACCTACAAACAAAATTAATATTGGCATTTTCGATAGTCAATTATAATTAAAAATAAATAAGTTATTTTTCGTATCATTCATTGAATTTATCTTGTGGCCTGTAGTTGAAGTGAAACCAGTACATACTTCATTAACTTGCGCAAAAATTACCCAAAAACTACCCGTTTAAAAAATGTACATGACCTTTTTTAAAGAGCTTATGTTGTACAAAATACTTTGTCTGAGGCAAAAATATTTCTTTTTAATTTTGTACTTTTGAAAGAGGTTTTGTAATTTTGAAAAAAAGAAAAACAAGAAATATCCGAAAATGAGACAAGCGTCATATTTCTTAGAGTTCCTTATTACATATGGGGAAAAAATTAAAACAAAAAAATGCATGGATTTTTGATATTATTTTGTAAATTTGAATCGCAAAATACCCCAAAACTACTGTTTTTCAAAAAAATGTACAAAACCTTTTTGAAGAGCTAATTTCGTACAATAGACCTTGTCCCAGGAAAATTCTGTATCTTTAATTATGTAGTTTTAAAAGCTTTTTAATTTTTTAAAAAACCGAGCAATACCCGAAAATGGCACCATATTTTTTTCTAGCGTCTTATTACATACGTAAAGAAAATTTAAAGAAACACTTGAAGCTGTTTATGAGAAAAAAGTTTGTACATTTCAATCGGAAAAAACGCGAAAACTATTCCTTTTTTCTAAAAATATTGTACATTGCTTTTTACAAGATATAATTTTACAGAACAGATGTCTGCGACAAATATCTCTATCTTCAAATTTGAAGTTTTAAAAATTATTTGTTCAATTTTCAAAAATCAGTGATGTCAACGAAAAAATACCTGCACGTCTCTTTCTTAAACGTCCTTTGCATTATTTGAAAACAAAATTTAATCAATAGGTTTGGAGCAATTCTTTTGAAAATATTGAAGTGGTTCATATAAAGTACCTCCCAAAATTAAAATATCGGTTTCAAATCCGAGGGGCCGCGACAACAGCTAGAGCGATCGGGGAATATGAATTTTGGAAAAAATCGGCTGAACGGCTTATGTCGCTAGCATTGTCTGGAATCTGTGCAATCTGTGCACAGACAGACGTTTCGTCGTCAATCGATCTTTCGGCGTGAAGGACGCACAAAACGTGGATTCTGGCTACACCACGTGTTAAAGGATTTTTTTTCTAAATTTAGAAACTGGGTTTATCAGCTTTTTACTTATCGGGGGCCAACAATATGGGTTTTTGTGTCGAAAATTTGCCGATTTCCAACACACGATTACAATACTTTCCCTTTTTACGTTAGTAAGTAGATAGGACAGAGGCAGCTGGATGAGGGTGCAGTGGTGAGCAGAGAATGACTTCCAGTTAATATTGTGATGAAATCACCCGATGATTGTATGAGAGTGGATTGTTTATCAGAGCAATAAGAGTATGGTGCAGTGATTAGGTTGTAATGAGAGGGACCGAGACTTCGAAGGAAGAGATGGTTAGTAAAGAACTCGACGTAATTGACTTAAGATGCTGGTAATAAACACGTCGCCGACGCATTGTTCTCTCAGTGATACAATCTGAGTACAATGCAGTGTCGACATATTTACAACTTGCGAGACTCGCAAACCTCCCCTGTGAGAGGTTGAAGCTCTTCGGCGCGCTGTGGCTGGAAGCGCGATGGGCAGGCGAGGTGGCTTTGGCGTGGAGCATGAGGGAGTAAGGCAGGGATTTCTAGGGCGTGGACACGTGTGGCGAACGGCGTAAAGAAGTACAGTCGTGGGACGGAGGGAGGGGGGGGGGGATGCAAACGGAGGAAAACTGCTAGGGGGTATGGAGACGTGGGACATGGAGGCGTGGGGACGTGTGGTATTACGATGGGAACTTGAATACATGGGGTCATGGGGATGGGGACGAGGGGACAGGGGCTGAAGGAGTGGACCTTGGAAAGCGAGTATGTAGGGAAATGAAAGCTTGGAGATGTTGGGACGTGGGGATGAAGAATTAGGGATAAGGTATGGACATGGGGACATCGGAATTGGGTATAGGAAGGAGGGGAGTGTGAATGTGTGGAGGGTAAGGAAAGGGAGGGGAATGTAGAGCGTAAGATGATGTGCCGTGGGGGCGCGGAGAATATGCACATGGAGATATGACGATGTGTGACGTGGAGGCGTGAAAGTGTGACGCTAGGAAGACAATTTAAAAACATCAGGAATTGGAGACGTGTGGAATTCGAGACGAGGCGTCAGGGGGTGGTGGTGAAGGAGTGTGCTGTGGGAATGTAGGTGAGGGTGTAGGGAAGAATGAGATGGGCGATGTGGGGATGGGCGATGTTAGAGATGGGAGCTTGATGATGTGGAGGGGGACGTGGATATATGGGTACAGGGTAAATTGTCTATTGGAACGTGGGTTGTGGACGTGAGGATAGGGGATGCGTAGAGAAGTGGATGTGGGGGATGTAGAGGATGAAATTAAAGGTCTTTTGGGAATGAAGAATATGGGACGTGAAGAACAGAAGCGTAGGAAAAGGAAATAGAGACGCGGAACCTGTTGTGGTGTCATGGATTCTGAGGAGCGGTGTGTTCTAGTGGGGGCGTGAGGATGTGTGAACGAGGGGCTTGGAGACATGCTGACGCGAGAGTTAGGATATTAGGCTTGGAGCGTGGGAGGCATTACGTGGGGAAATTTAAAAGCATGACGTCCTGAACAGAAAAAGTGCTGAAGTTTATGTGGCGTCCTCTGCAAAAGCAGCCACTGGAGATCGTAGCCTGGAAGCGGCGACGGAGATGGCGAACGCCTAGCGGGCGGAGAAAACAACAAGAGGGAAGGTGGCGAAAACGACGACGGCGGCGCGACCATGGTGGTGGCAGTGGCTGTGGAAATGGAGGTAGCAATGGCGGTTGCAAAGGTGGTGGCGAAGGCGAGGGGTGGTGGTGGCGACGGCGGCGGAGATGGAGTCGGTGGCGGTGGGGTGGGGTGACGTGGCGGTGGGAGGCGGGCGGAGGCGGAGGCGGAGGCGGAGGCGGAGGCGGAGGCGAGGCCGAGGCGGAGGCGGAGGCGGGAGGGAGCGGAGGCGGAGGCGGAGGCGGAGGCGGAGGCGGAGGCGGGGCGGAGCGGAGGCGGGGCGGTAGGCCGGATGGCGGGCGGTGGCGGGTGCGGTGGCGGTGGCGTGGCGGTGGCTGGGGGTGGCGTGCGTGGCGGTGGGGTGGCGGTGGGCGGTGGGGTGGCGGTGCGGTCGCGTGGCGGTGGCGGTGGCGGTGGGGTGGCGGTGGCGGTGGCGGCGCCTCGCGCCCGTGCACCTCTACTGATTCGCAAAACATACAAGTGTGAGACTTGGAGTAAGTACCGAGGAAGCCTCTGCAGTGACGCCGTCTATGGGGACAACTCCGGCGGCGCGGGACGTTTTGCTGAGGCTCGCCAAGGGGCACAACGAAAGGAATTCTAACTCGTGTTCCGTTGCCTCGTGTCGTCATGTAATATGCCGCAAGAATTATGGAATAATGGTATACTGGAAAATTACGTAATAGCAATATTTTTGAATTTACTTATTTAGGCAGACGTCCATCTTCAGATTTTAATTTATATATCATTTTGTTAGTATTACATACAATAGATATAAGTAATTCTATAAGTAATAAATGTTATTAAATTGAAAATACGTTCAGTCACTTCTTGAAAGTACTATGATTGGCTTTACCTGGTGCAGAATAAAATATCCATAGCATTCATCACGCTAAACCCAGAAGCATTAAATATGCGACAAAGAAATTAATACTAGGTCGTAATTCTGTAAATGTAGTTTATTTTTTCTGATACATTATGGTTTGATGTTCTCTTTTATTTGTGTTGAATGTTCTCTTTTATTTGTGTTCTCTTTTGGAAGGAATTATAAGAGGGAATTATTAAAGGAAATTATGGAAGGAAATTATGGGAGGGAAATACCGAAGAACAAACCAAGTCAAGTTAATATCTAATTGTTAGTAAATAAGTAAATTTAAATTATTAAAATGAGATAAAAATAAAATCTTGTACCATGGGCGTTAACTGGTTCTAATGATCTTGTACGACAAAAAAAAAACTGGGACCCCTAAAAGGCTCTCGGGTTTTTTTGTCGCCGCTCAATTATTATAAGCCTTCTAAAGCACTTGGTGCTTAAATAATTATTATTGTTCCCAATATATCTGCATTATAAGAATTTTGATACTTCCAACATAATTATTATGCACATTTGGGAGTTCTCTTTGTGTCTATGCCAGGCAAATAGCTTTAGGATTATATATGTGTTATTTAGACCTTAAAAAATTTCGAGAATAAATGTTTGTGCAAAAATGCATACGATTATTTCACTAATATTTTACATTTATATGTATGCTAAAAATTAAGTTAATATAATTATAATATATTTGTCGGTGTTGACACGAAAATCTCCGTAAGCAAAGTAAATCTACCTTTACCAAAAATGGCCGAACTATCTTTACCCAACCACCATCGACGGCTGTTTACAGCTGATAGGCAATAGATTTAAATCCATATAGATTTACTTATGTTCAATATTTCAATATTAATAGATTGATCATGCACACTTTGACAATACTTAAGGCCTCCAAAGATATTAATATGGTGTTCTGCCTCCCCCTTTAGGAGTTTGTAAGAGATGACGAGCTCATGTTGGCAGGCCTGACTATGTCGGCAGACGTAGCCTGACCGGCGCTGGACAACGAAGGCGGCGAGACGGCTGCCGTTGGAAAGCGAGTTACAAGACAGAGAAAAATGGCGGCCGACAAACCCTTAGAGATATATGGGGACGCTTTTTGACAAACTGTCCAAAAATAGGGAGCTGAGGGTACAATAACATCACACAAACTCAAAAATTTCAAATTAGACGCTACATTACAAACTGCACAAAAAAGGCGTAAGCTCCACGACAGTACAGTACATTCACGAATATACTAGAAATATCTATTCACAACAGTATAGTCGTACAAATTCCTATATATGCTAATCAAAGTTCATCTTTCCCTGGAGTAAAATTGTAAATACATGTAAAGGTATCACAGGAAAGTCTGATTTAATTGTTCTCTTTTCTCCTCTAAACGGCTTAAATCGGTGGATCTCATTGTAGATAATTTTAAAATGTGTTCATTTTGCTGATAGGTGAACAGTGATAGAAGAATTGTGGAATACGTGCAGTGTGCAATTGTAGAATAACATCCTATCAGGAAAATAAAGTGAACTGACTTTATTCAACGTAATTTATTTTCAAGTAACGCAATATATTTATAATTGCACGAAGTTGTGAGACAAGTTGAATTCAGAATTTATTTGGTGGAATACAGTCTCCCCGCTCTTTATTTCATGTGATGCCTGGCACAATCCCAGAAATTTATTATTTTTGACAAGTTATTATTCAGAAATGCAAAACATTTTTATATTCATTGCCTTCAAAATACAAACCTTAAATTTTTCGACTATCGTAAACTGATTTTCACCCCGGAGCCTCTTCATCGCATCAAACCAGGTCTGTTAGTATTTCTCCCTAAATGTTTCCAGGCAGTTACCTGTTTCGGCCGATAGACAGCACGGCTGGCGCTGCGCGGGCAAGGCGGCGGCGATGGCGGCGGCTGGAAGGCGGGCGCCTGGCGCAGGATCTACGGTCTAGCAGCGAAGAGAACCTGGGTTCGAGCCCGGCGCAGAGCAAAACCTGTTCTGCAAAACGACCAATTCGCAAAGGCTGGGGGGGGGGAGCACCGGTTTCTCGGCGTCAGGGCTGCGGGGTCGCAAACGAACGCCCGCGAGCGCGAGCGGAGCGGAGCGGAGCGGGGCGGGGCGCGGTGGAGGGCGACAGGGCCGTGGACAGGGGGGGCGACGCAGTGAGGCAGGTCAGAGGGCGATGAAGGGAACAGGGTTGCGGGGTCGGAGACCAACGCGCGCGAGCGCAGAGATGGCGGGGAATGTGGCAATGGGCGGGGGCGATGGGGCCGGGGAGAGAGAAAGGGTTGGGGACAGGGGGGTGGGTGACGCTGGGAGGTAGGCGGTGCAGAGGCTGGGGCGACGGGTGTCGTTGTTTCCAAGCCGCGCAGGGTGGTGGGGCGCTGTCTGGGGCAAGGAGCGGCGGGGTGACCGGGGAGTGGAGCCCGGCGGGCCAGGGTTGACGGGGCGTTAAAGCTCCCCAGGCAGAAGCAGCGCGATGGGCAGGTGCGGGCGGCAGGGAAGCGGAGAGCGGGGAACTTCGGTGGCGGGGTTTAGGGGAACGGCCGGGGGCGGGCGGGGAAGCGGGAGAGACTCGACGGCGGAGTGGGGGCGACAGCGGGGCGGCGAGACGCGATGCAAAAGATGTGGGGCCTCGAACCCGGGACGCCTCGGTAAGAAAGCGTCGGCGCGGGCGAGGTCGACTGAATGCCCGAGCTCGTCGGGAATCTAAAGCAGTGGCTTGTAACCGAAGAGCGTCTTTCAGGAGAATTCCAGAGAACCTACGGGATTCTTCCCACATTTACAGGTCATAACTATGTAGAAATAATGTACTACGTCAAAGAATTTCTGCCGATTGGCGGGAGTAAAGCTAGAAACAAAAAAAGAACATTTCGGTAAATCGCTCTCCGGTACGGTAGAAGACACGCCAAAAGGTCGATCACAGTAGAGGAATCGATTCAAAACAAATGCAGTAATAATAATAATAATAATAATAATAATAATAATAATAATAATAGTGCATGTACTGACTAGACAATTAAGGGCATAAAAAGGTTATATTTAAAGATTGTAATCTAAAACTTTTTTTATTCTTACAAGAAAATTTGTAAATTAATTTGGAACATCAAACTCTCAGCTACCCTGTAAGTGAGTATAAAGTTCTTTTTTGAACATATAATTTCGCTTAAGCAACTATATTAAATATATTACAAAAAAATTCAAATACATGTAACAATAATTTATTGATACAATTGTTGCACCTAAAGGAGATGGTTTATTGTTATTGCTACTATATTTGTAGCAAATGATGGGGCATAAATATTTCTTATGAGGTTATTCGCAATTGCTTTTGTGGTACGTTCAATAAATGGATGACTTGATAATGCATATCTTATTACTAGACAATTATCAGTAAGCATAGTAAGAACACATTTTTAAACAAAGGAGGCAGACACTAGAATATAATACTCACATTACCATCCAACTCATCTAAATGGAAATGCTAACAAAGGTAATGGCGACTGAATTTGTAAAAAAATTCTTCTGTGTAGGATTATAACTTCGCAACTCTAATCACCAAAAGTTATTACTCTACCGTCTCATTTATTACCTGTGGTGTAAATGAAATTTATTCTACAGAATAGGAAGGTAATGCATAAGATGTTTTATGTTTAACTTTCATGTTAAACAACGATGTAACGAAGACATTCACAATGATATAAGGAGAAAAGTTTCATTAGAACGGCAGTATTTACACAAAAATAATACGCTAACTATTTTTGTTATTAAATTTCAAATTTTGACAGGTAATATTAAAAAGTTTAGGGCTTAAAACGATAGATACAACTTACATACAAATAACTGGTATGCGCAAAATTTTGAAATACAAATTGTAAAAACGAAAAGCTTTCAGTTAATTGCTTTTATACTTCATTATATTTCGAAGTAAAACTGTTTCACTGTAATAAATAAGACAAACTAATAAACGTCACTGCACTGCACGTATTAATAAATATGTGCAGTGGCGTGCAGTGCCGTGCTGTTGTAAAATTGAGGGAAACGAGTGTATAAGAAAGATATTACAGCTAAGTGATCCGCAGTGCGGTGAAGAAAGTGTGGTGAGATGAAGTGCTATTAAAGGTCAAATGTTCATTTTAACTTGTAAAGTTTGTACATTTTGTAAAGTTGTGAAGTTCTGTAATGTTAAGTTAGTGTATTCTGCCTCCACGTTCCCAAACTTAATATATTTTGAAACTTCAATTCGATATCTAGGTGTATTTTTTACTATTTAGCTCACGTTTAATAAACATGCTTTTTATGTTATGCAGTACAAACATGGTAAAAACGTTTCTATTTCCTTCCGTTTTCCAGCAAAATATTTTTTATGCTCACAAAATGTTGGTGAAAGCGACCGAAACCGCATCATTCTATCCCGCAGTGCGATTGCGAATTCACAGGGCACCAGTTGGCGCTTCTACTATTCCACCCCGCCCCCTGCCAGGAAGCCAGTTCCCACATCCGTCAATTACGCGTACTTGTCGGGGGACGCCTCTAAAAAAATGAAAAACGCTGTCGCGAGCTTTAATTAAAAGAACAGCGACGCATCGCGCGGCGTCACCGCACCGACACACATCTGGACCGTGCGGTGCGAGTGGCCATCCCCACGCACGGGCTGACGCACCCGGTAGCCAGCCCGCGACCCAACGTCGGTGACATTTCGCTCGGGTAGAAACGTCACATACGCAGAGTGTTCCTTATTTTTGCGTGTTTATTTACAATGCAAAATTTATTTCAAATCTTAAATTACAGAAGAATCTAGCAACAGCAGGATCGAAACTGCTGAAGATAGAAAAGTAAAATTTTGAATATTTATTTTATGAAGCTGTAAATAATTCTCAAGAAAGAATTTTTCAAAAAGTACCCTCTGAAGAGGAGCAATAAAGTATTTTTGGTTCAATTCAACCCGAAAAGCAGGGTGATAGGTACATATTCGGGCAATTCCGTGATTACTTCAGCTAGAGGTCGACATGATTCATCTAGAAAGTTGAAGGTCTGGATAACGCGACAGAGATATACATAATCAGACAAATCATCTAGAGAAATATTCGAGCTAGATACTCTGTAAATGCTAGAAGTAAAATTCACTGACCTTCTCAGAACACTTATGCACTAAACACTTGTGCACGTTGAAGACGTGTATTTAAACATTTAAAAAATAATTAAATTAACTCAATGTTATTTCAGAAACATCAGCTTAAACTTCAAATGGATTTTAAAAAAATATTGTCAATGAACATGATATTGAAAAAAGGATTCAAAACACTAGAAAGAAGCAACTGAACATACAAGTTTAGTGTAATAGAGTCCAAAGCTGTTATTTCTTGAACTTTCCAAAAACATTTTACATTTTTTCATTAGCACATTATTGCAAAAATTAATGATTTTATTATGCTCACACGTTTTCTGAAATGGAAGGTATGAAACTGGCATTATTAGGAAATGTGTATTTTCATTCATAATTCCGAGTAATATTCACTAAGCTGTAACTGATAATGTAGCTGGATTTGCAAGTTTTATATTAAAAATAAGTATACGATTTCAAGATATTTGTAGAGTAAGAAATTCAATAATGTCGTGAACAAAGTATTGCTTTTCTGTAGAATCCTTAATCCACCCTCAGAAACCGCAAATTAGAGAAATCGCATTAGAGAAACTGCTTAGAATAAAGAAAGATATCTTGTCACCAAACAGATTCAATTTCAAGTAAATTAACTTGTACGAGAAACTGACCACTCCACTCATTCCAGAAACACAAGCACTGACGTAAAGTCTGAAAGCTTCCCTCACTCCACACGTGAGAGGGGAAAAGAATATATTCATAATTGAAACGTAGTTTCATTAATAAAAATACCGCTACAAATCATGTCGGGGAGAGGCTAATTTCATTCATTTTTAACTCCGCCCGCCCTTCTAACTACCACGAGAGCCGCCACCGCACCTCTATCCCTCCTGCGCCGAAATTCGCGCAGCGAGGACCTTGTACCCAGAGAATGTTTTTTGGACGGCCGCCAAGTTGTTCCCAATAATGAATTCTCCCTCGGAAGGGCTCTGGCCCTCGCGGGAAGTATGCAGTTTAGCGGTGACGGTC
>BOPP01000036.1:3518889-3532398 GCA_017312745.1 Gryllus bimaculatus
CCGGCACCGGCGTCGGAGGCGCGTGCCTCACCCGCTCATCCGCGCGCTGCGGTTCGTAATCACTTCGATCATCACGCCGCCGCGCCGCCCCCGTGGGTGACGGCCGCCAGGCGCGAGTTGAAAATGTTGCTGTTGCAAACGGACACATCGACACAGACCGGGAAAAATGGCGTCTAGTGCAATTGCGTTCTGTACACCGCGCATGCTGGCTGGCTTGGATGATGTAGAAGATGATTGACGCAAGATGGTGATGACTACATGGAACAAAAAGGTGCGGGTACAAGTCCATTTATGATATGGGCGTTTTCACTTTGATTGGCTTCTCGTACTGTAATGTGATTCATCTGAAAATCGTCCCATTCATTGTCATTCACCTCATATCGTCATTGGTAACTCATTGCCCATTACCATATCTACTGTGTATATAGTCAGTTTGTTCGGTGCTCTTCACATTGTAAGAAATCATTTCTGTGATCAACTACGTGACATATTAATCGGGAATTGTACAGTTTAATGACAAAGGATCAACATAGTAACAGTGGTCCAGTTACTACCATAATCGTCTCATAGTGTATGTCTAGCAAAACACATTGAATAATATGTAGAATATGTATGAAATATTTTTATTTGTTTCTGAAAAAAGGAACATTTTCATATAGGGTACCACATCGTTCTTGTACGTAACAACCTAATAACGTAAATAGATGTAATAGTGTTAAAATATAATTTATATTGATATACTAACATGTCCTTTCAGAATGCAAGAATATTTTTATATGATCTTTATTATCACGGAATAAGATAAGATGGTCAGATTTTCATGAATGTGAGAGAAAGAAATTTTTAATGTATTTTGGCTTGGAAACTGGTTTTGGCTTGGCTAATGGCCGAATTATTTAGCATTAATTTCGGGTAAGTTATAAAGTGTTCAAAACGTTTAAAATTAAACTAAAAATGGGAGTAATGTAAAAATTTTATAAAATATCATTTTGTAGCCGAATAATATCTCTTGTCCTCAATAATCATTACCGATATTAAAAAAGGAGTTCTTATTCAAATAAACTCTTGCAAATTTTCTCTATAACATAAACTATAATATTTTATTCATTTTTTGCAATACAAACTCAGGAGCAATTTCAATTCGCCTACGATTGGACAATCTTGAGTACTCAAGAGCGAAGTTTGGCACTATTTTCCAACATACTGAGTGAATTTCTTGCAAAAGCCTGTATATGAAGAATGGAATTATAAAGCCAATACTGCCATTTATTTGGTATTTTCTCATTACAAAATTTTAAATATAATCTGGAAATTATACAACATTTATTTATCAAGAATCATAAATTTTCTTTCTCCGGGAATAGTTGTTCAAGATAACGTAATGAATTATGAGTTTAGGAAATATATAATGCCAAAATGAAAAAAAAATGTCCTTTATGTAAAATATGGTTCAACTTTTCTCTAAATAAATGTTTCAGAGAAATATTCTAATGGTTCGTTATTATAAAACATTCTTGAAATTTACTCAGGATGTGAATTGAAAACCATCTTCCCAATTTAAACGAGGAAGTGAGAAATCCACGAATGCTAGCTCTTGTCCATAAGAGTTAAGTTGTGCAAATATAAAGCAAGAGGTCGGAATTAAAGATCACATTATGACTTTGGTAAAATCACCATTCGGGATTAGCTACTCTTTCCGATACGTAAGTCGTTTAGTTTAAGATGTCAGTTTATCCCAAAACACTTCGGAGAAAAAATGAATGTCGCTTTCGTGGACAATGTGTAGCCGGGATCGAGTCCCGATATCATGGTGACGACACGACTGCCTCATCTTACGCAGTAAGGATCAAAACCAAACAATCGAAACATTTATTTATTTAATTAATGGCAAGCTTGGGAACTGGCATCAGAATACACTTGCAACTTGTACATGATGTTAATATTTTTTTTATCTTTAAGACAACAGTTCTCCAAACATTCTATCACCCTACAATTTAAGCTACTGTTTTCAATAAGCGGGTAGCATCCCGTTATCAACACCGATCGACCAACGAACTTGTCCCGTCCGTTCACGCACGCCGTCGCCATCTGCAAAAATCATGTCGCCACACAACGCAACCATCCGGTCACCGCCCACCACGCCCCCACCCTCCCATTGTTGCCGGCCCGCCCTCCCGCAGGCGGCTGTCGGAGTCTGTTTGCTCGCGAAATTTTACAACAGAGCAGATCCGCCGCTGGTCGGGCCGCGTTTACATATTTACTGAGTTGTAATAACTGTATCTGTTTTAAAACAGTTGGCGTTTAAACATATGCGGAAACAGGGCGTGAGCAGAGATGGGATGACTTGCAGATAGTGAGTGATTAGTGGACGGGGGGAAGTTATTATAATAAACGTAATTGTGTTTAGAAAATATTAGACATTAAAATAACTAAGAAAATTTGGGATGGTTTCTTTGTGGTTTCGTAGTCAATATAGAATCTAGAACTGTTGAGGCAAACTATAATTTGTATATTTTATTCAGTAAAGAGTTAGCACGAGTAAATGACACCAATAAAACGAACAGACAAATCTGTAATAGTAACATATCTTCACAATTTTGTGGAGATTGTTCCCAATGACCAAGGAAGGAAACGCGTCGCCATGAACAATAATACATAAAATTTGTCCATCCTTAGCAAAAGAGGTAGCCTGCCAATAAAAATACCTTTGAAATCTACTACTATTAAGGTGAAAGTCTCCGGATAAAGGACTGTGTGTTCTTAGCGGTACAATGGTTGTAACCCGTCCGACACGAAAAATTCATATTTATAAAAGTCATAATAATTTACAAATTGTTTGCTTGAAGAATAATAGGAATATTTTTTTCTCTTCGTGAAAATTACATGATTTGTTTATTTGACAATTGAAACTTAAAAACCGTTTTTAAATTAATCAACAAAGTTGTTATGTGTCGAATATTTACCTCAGACTCATTTGACGTGTAAAAGGGAAACCAACCGTGTGCATCATTTTGTTAAAAGCACTCCTGCATCGGCCAAATAAACTCCAAAGAAACCACGAAAACAGTCCCTATTAGAGCAACGAACCCCAGTTTGAAACGGGCAACCCTATTATCTCCCCGCCCTACCACCGAAGCCATCGCACTAGCAACGCCAGTTATTCCACTCGCAGAGAGCTCTCTCTCTCTCTCCCTCTTGCTCCCTTCCCTAATAATGGAATGCGCCCGGTGACCATAACGGCAAGGGAAAGGACCCTTTTCGAGTGGCGGTAGAGTGCTCTGGCCAGTGGGCAGAGTCGAACATCGCAGAATTACGCAAATGGTTTTTTTAGGCAGCGAGTCAACAGTGCGTGGGCGGTTGGCCCGGGCGGCGGCGGGCTGGCGAGCCCGCGAAGGTAATGCTCTGTAATTCTCGCGGCCACTCGCCCATTAGTATACTTACCATTAAGGTAGCAACGCCCTGCTCCGGCTACGACTCGTTCATTATTCATGACCATTTACGCGCCCGACGAATTAATTTCTAATCGCAACTAGGTAATAGATGGTAGTTGTGACGCATTCACGGGAAATGCAGTCAAAGTATTTCAAAGCTGTTTCATTGTAAATGTTCGAAGAAGTAAGTTTTGGGTAACGAACCTTTTCAAATGGTTTCATTAACGTACACGAAACATGCACTATGAATTTACACATACGGCTTTCAACATTGTTTTTGGGACAATGCCCTTTTTGATACATTTATAAAAGTTTACTTTCCATGCGAAGCAAAACAATCGTGCACGTAATTATCTGGTACGTTCTGAGAAGGGAAATATTTGTGTCAAACACACTTACTTGACGTAATGAAATACAAACTCACGTCAATAAATCTTCGCTCAATTGTTTCAATCACAAAATTATTCACTTATTTAATCATCAAGAACTCAAAATATAAGGGCATTATTTTAATTGGACATTATTTAAATTGTAGTATAAAATTATTTAATAGATAATACAATAATATTTTTAGATAAACCAATGCAGAAACTTTGATTCATTTCGGAATTTCAGAGCGAGCAATATTAGATCGACATCCGTTATTATCCGAAGCTCAGTCTTTCACTTTTATTTTTTGCAATAATGAAACGAAGAGAACATAAAGTTCAGCAATTAGAGAAAAGTGTTTTCTTTTACCCAGTGGTAAATGACTACCCACTCGGTTTTGAAAGAAAAGTGACTCTCTCTGAAAGAAAAGAATATAAAAGAATGCTCATACCTTCATGAGATCTATTTGTTAGTTTGTGTTAAAGAAACAAATACTTGCACTCTCAATGCGTCACTCCTTCGACCTGTTTTTCTCTGATAATTATATTCTTTAGAACATTTTGGATGTCCTTTTGGATTTCATTTCTTCTATTCCCCTGCTAGAGAATTTCATATGGCAATATCGCCTCGGAGAAGTGCACAAGAAATCACGGAGTTACAAGTCGTCCTACTATGAAAAGGCAGAAGATAAGAGAAAACAAATAATAAAAAAGCATCTTTGAGCGAGCCCATGTTTTCATGTCCGGCGCGACCGTCTTTTCTGCTCAAATTCGCACTGCCACTGCACCGCCACCAACCACTGCCACAGCCGCTTTTGTCTACATATCCGTCTCCGCCTCGCCTCTCGCCCTCCGCCATCGCCATCGCCAATGCGGCCAACCGCCCCATCGCCATCGCCATCAGCCATCGCATCCCAATCGGCCACCGTCAACCGTTACCCCACCGGTCACGTCCACCCGGTCACCGTCACCTCCACTCCCATCGCAACTCGTGCGCCCCCCAAACCTCCCCCCACCGCCTTCGCTACCAACGCCCCCGCCACCGCCGTCCCGCAATCTCCACCTACAAGTTGACACCAACAACGCCTCCACCACCATTTCCACCTACACCACCCCCGTCTCCGCCGCCGTCTCCGCCGCCGTCTCCGCCGTCTTCGTCGCGCAGTCGCCGCCTATTAAGACGGCAGCCGGGCAGGGGATTCCCGTCCCAGATAAAACTCGCGAACATTCCTCGGCAGGGCGCTATCGTCGTGGACGGCGCCATTATCGAGTATTTATGCGCTCTATACATACACTCCTCCTTCGTTCTTGCCCCAGTCAGCGGAGGAATGCACAATGGCGGAGGCCGGGCGGCGTTGCGCTCTCTGGGCTGCGCTGTGTTGCGCGGCGCGGCGCGGACGGGACGGCGACGCGCGGCAGAACGACCGGAGCAGATATGAAACGCGAATGCGGGCCAAGTTACACAAGCGCCATTGTGCTGTTGCTGCTGCCGGGCACCCCCCGGGCGCACCCGGACTCGCTCTGTCGTCTTACTCCGACGTGGCCCTGATTCCGGCCCTTGTGGACCTCCGCATGTGTCAAACATCGCAGCATCTTTCGTCGTTGAGTGTCAAAAAACATTGATTCATAATAATGAACGGCGTTGACAAAACGATACAACATAATTGATTGGTCTTAGTTTCTATGTATTTATTTCACTACATTGTACACAATATATTGAGGTGACTATAATTAATTTATTATGGTTATTCGCTCACATATTCGGTAACTGGTTTGTTAAATTGATGTAAGTTAATAACGATCCAATTTCGGATGTACATCTGCTGTTCTATATTGTCAAAAAATTATTATCACTGTATTCATGTTTGATGTACTATGCACAATATAAATACATCTTTTTGAAATAGAAAATGCTCTTCGCATACGAATGTTCTTTACATGTTTCGTTGGATGTGCCAACACAGTGCTCCTCTATATTGATGCCTATTTCAACAGCAGTTAAATTTTGGAATGTATCTAATTCGCAAAAAAAAATCTTTATTTTTTCTTTCCCCGGGGGTTCTATGTTCGTGTTCCATCTGGTGGCAGCATATATTCGACACCAGTGAATGGGGTGAAGACAACGCCCATCGATGTGAAAGTTGAATAGAACGACATGGGTTTTCCCCTGGTTTTCTCGGATGGATTTTTAAGAGATGTCGGGGCTACGGAAAGCTCTCGATGCTTTCATCTCTATCCATACGCTGGCAGCACATTCTGAATGAACAACCCAATGATCTAGTGTCAGACGATGGATATTTAACATGCTGTGCTAGCAGTAGCACTATTGCAAGAAGAGGAGGAAGATGAGAAAAAATACCGTCAGGCTTATTGTATTGCTCAACCTCTAAACTAATAGTGCAAAACGATTTTTTTGTTACATTGGCATTAATGTACTTTTTACACCACATTCTCTGAAATTCTAATTTAAATTATTAATGGCGGAAAGTTATACGTACGATTTATTAATTTATAAAGAACAATTCATAAAACAGCACAAAAATAAAAACGTCTTAATTCAAATGCTTTCACTATTTTTTGGACTTTATGTGGTTGACACTATCCGTGAAAGCTTCCCGCAGTCCACCATGGGCACGTACTAATATTTCATTTCGTTGCTACTCTGTGTAATATTGTATCGACAAAGTTCAATATCGTTTCTCAGATGATATCAAAATCGCAAGTTGTTATTAATGTAATATTAATGACATTTCCATATTCGTCACTACCTTCCCCTCGCCCGCATAAAACCTGTACACATTTAAAATTTTATGCGATTCGTATTGATTGTATTAATTTTCTACCTGTTTATTTGCATGTGTCTATATTCTTTTTCTTCGACATTGATTTTCATTTGCTGTTCTGCTTAATTTTTATTTAGAAGAATTGATCAGATAGAGCATAAACATATCTAATTCATCTTGGTAATTTTCTTTTTTTATGCTCTAATCGTTCATGTTATGACTCCTTCATGGTCATTATACAAATGTTTCTCATCGTCTTCTCATTCACGTCAAATAATAAGAATTTAATCTTAATCAGACTTCCCTTCCAACCTTTCATCTCATTTTCTATCCGCATTTCCTCCCGGCTTCAGCGTCTATTCAATTCTTCGCCAACCACATTCACATTCATATCCACATACACAGCCTATCTCTCTAGCATCCCCACACCAGCCCACCTCGTCCGTACTACTGCATCGCGCAACTCTGTACGAAATAAAACCGTCTCTCTGGACGCTATGCACTGCGCCTCGGATTATTTGCTGCTTCTCGACCCCCCCCTCCCGGGACGCCTCCCCCCAATCCGCAGCTCCCGCCGTCTACTCGCCCTCACTATCCACGTTCCTGCTGTCCTCGCCGCCACTAACCCCCTCCGCCTTTGCCACCCTGGCCCCTCAGCTGCACTGTTGAACCCCGTCCAGCGCCGCACTTCTCTCCGCTCCCGCCTCCTCGCCACCCCCACCCCCTTCATCGCCCTCGTCGCCTTTCCCACTACCGCCGCTATTGGGGAAAAACGCGGGCAAGGAAAAGAGACTTGTTGAAAGAAGCAATCACGAAATTCGTGAGTCCGTTGTTCTGGACGCGATCCAGCTTCGTAGCCGGAAGATTTACTGGCGGAGCGGGCAGGGAGTCGCGGGTATTGCTCTTATATCATCCGCCGGAGTGCATGACGTAAAGGAGAAATTTGTTGCTGAATTATCATACGCCTCCGCGCGGCCCGGGCGGGCACCCGGGAAAGCGGGCGCCCATCCGCCCGCCGTATTCGCCGACCAAGAAGCGTATTCACCGGGGAACAATACTGTCTGCGAGTCGTCGCCTCGATGCTATATTTCTTCATTCAATGGCGCAATAGCTGTCTGCAGAAGCCTTCAGTTTTTGCTGTTCCATCAAGATTGCTTGGATTGGAAAGCAGATTTCAGACCGGTGCTCACCGACGATATGCAATGCGCTCTTTCTTTACTCTTGCAGTTTTCATGTTTATGGGATTAGATTCCTACTGTGAGGGAAGATTAGGAACTCTTCTCCCACACAATGAGTTAAATTTCAGGCATATTACGGGGTACGTAGTTATTGATAAGTCGCGAAACATAGTTATGGAGATATTACATGTCAGAAAATGAGACGAGTAACGTGAAATTCATTTGGGGTAGAAAAGCATATGGGCATTCTTTCTCTCGTTGTCCCATTTTACAATATTCGGTTTCGAATTATCATCTCCATTCCTCGGTCTTCATAAAAATCGTCGTTGATGTTGCTACGAGAGTTTTTTGTCAATAAACGAATGCTGACTATAAATGAAGAACTTTTGATGTGAGCTTCGTAATGTTGCTATTCTTCAATAAAGACATGATTACTAAAACGATTGATAATTCAACATAGTTTGGAAGTGAATTCAAGCTAAGTTGTTGAAGATATTGCATTGCATTAGTTCTGTTTTTTTATAAATATCGGTGAAGGAAATATAGATAATCTCTTCCAGAAATATAACAGATGAAAATAGAGATATTGAAATTTAATATGAAGATGAAGCTAATAAAAATAATAAAGAAATATATAACTGTATGAGAATATAAACTATTTCTGTAAAATGGCAAGAATTGATGTACACTTCATACTATTGTAAGTGGAGTTGGATCAACTTTTTTTCGACCTTGCTCAAGAAAAGTACTTTTTAGGCTGAAATGCCAAATGATATATTCATCTGATGGATAATAAAATATAGTGATTATGGTTTTGTTTTATTATTTTAGCAAAAACGGGAAAAATGATATAATATTTCAATTACGCTATACAAATTGGATATCAGTTTAAAGAGTTAATTTTATGGTAAACAGTGTTTGAATTCATATCTCAAACAAACAAATTTACATTCGTTTTGAAATTTGTGTTAGCTTTAAACGCTCGTGACCCACAGTGCGGAGCTGCTGCTGGTTCCCGCCGTCGCTCACAACTCTTGACAGTTCCCCAATCACCGTTGGTGAGCGGGAAGCAAGCGTCGAGATTGCAGGGTAACGGGGTGCCTGGGCGGTAGCTCTCGTTTTTGTTCGGGGCTTTGCCCGGGCAACTGACATACGCTCGCAGCGATCTTTTCATAGCAGAGATTCGACCATGAAAACCGTTAGCACGGAAAATACATACATTTTTCATGTGAATATGCAGATTTTAATCAGCTTCAAATTCAAAAATACAAAGGATATCAAATTCGGTGACATGCAGGCAGAGTGGAAAAATTAATTATCACCCGAAAAATTACTAATTTATGCTCTTCATTGCCCTGAAACGTGTGTGAACAGCAAAAATAACGAATTAGTCGTAAATTAATTGAACATAATTAAGTTGCAATTGTAGGCGAATTAATGGAGGAAAAGGGATTGTTTTTCATTCTAGAGTTTCTCCTCGCCTTCATATAGCTTTTGCACCGATCTACGGATATTGGTATTTGAAGAATCAAACGAACTCCTTTTCAACGTAAACGTTATAAATCATATACAAAGTTACTTCACAATCAAAGCTTATAAAACTATTCACACTGGAGAAGAGCGTTTTGGATAAGCCAATTTGAGAGATAATCAGGATATTTTGTTTTATTATTAAACCATAATTTGTTAATATTCTTGTCAATATAATTTAAATTTCTATGTAAAATACCCCTTATAAATAAGTAATATTGTTAATATTATAGACGAGGGCTGCTCAAATGGGGAGCCCAATTGACGCGCTCTGGCCCTGGTTATGTGCGGGCAATCGATGTAGACCACTGCTTGTTGAGACAACCCGACTAGAGGTGAGGCGCTCAGGCGCGATCGGGTCAAGTCTAGTAAAATTGGGCGAGGCCAGTGAAACAGGCAACTGGGCAAACTCTGACCCCTAATTCCTGCATTTGAGCAGCGCTTATGTAGAAATTTCCTTGAAGCCGTGAGTTTTGGGGTCAACTTATTTGAGACAATGTGATGATAAAACAAATGGCAATTGAATTCACTGCACTCAAATATACACACATTTCTTCAAATTCTTTCATTACTTAAATAGTACTGATATGAAATACATTCACGCCCACTGCACTCGATGTTGCAACAAGAGCCGAAGAGCTAAATTGTCCGAAGCATCGAAGTACACAGGCGCCATTATGCACATTCCGTCAGTCCGACAGCCAGACAGGTTTCAGCAATGCGTTCCAGATTCCGGCACGCTCAACCGACTCCCCTCGACGGCACGCGGCGTGGCGTCAGGAATATCGACGAGTCACGGTCATCAAACTCGGCACCCTCCCGTCCATTGGCGCGCTGACAGGGTCTGGAGCGAATTGGCGGGCCGCGCGGCGATCTCTCCTCCGGACGTGCCTCCATCTTCGCTGCACTCGTAGCATCAAAAGCAGCAGAAGTGAGGAATGCGAGGGGGAATACGAGGGTTAGGGACAACATTCTTCACACAATTTTCTCAAGTGCATCTATTTACCATATGCACGCAGTTCTTCTTAAGCTAGAAATTTCAATTCGATCGTCGTCGTGTCTCCTTGGTAAGGATTATAACAAAGTAATTTAGCTGTAATAAACATGCTGATGATAATGACGGTGAGGTGAGTAATGAAAATTAAGAAGGACAGATAGTGAAATGAGGTGCAAAGGAAATGATGGAATCGGGACGACCGCCTCCATCGGACGTGTAGGGAACCCCAGCACCGGAAGTGGATGGCGAGTTGCGTGTCTTCTACATCACGAGTCGCCCCTGCTCGAGTAATTCAAGTAATGCACTAGTAAATTAATTTTATAGACAAGGAAATCTATGTTCAAGTCCCGACGAAGGCGGAGCTTTGAACCGAGTTACGCAGCTGGCGAGCAATGCTACTGTCAGAATGAGGAAGCTAGACGATGACTGTACGATATTTTTAAATATCGTACTTCGGATCGCAAGGGATTCTTCCGTCTCCCAGCCTGCTAATGTTCCCATTCTTACGATCGAGCGGTGACCCATCTCCACAAAGTAACGTATTTCTTTTGATTGAAGAGGTCTCCTGGATCTTCTGTGAAGGCGCAGATTTTACGCTGTGGAGGATAGGAGCTCCATGGTAAGAAGAAATCAGTAAAACACATGAACTTTCTGGAAGTAATTGTAATTCGAATTTCGCAAGTTAGTTATTATTTAAATGCGAATTACTGCCACTGGGAAAGTTTTGAAGTTGACCAGTCTTTTAAAATACGTTTAACACATCGGAAAACGGAAATCATTGAATGAGAATAGGTTTTTGACAACAAATGACGCGCAACTGAAACGTATGGAGGCTAATGCAATTAAGAGATCTTTAAAGTGGAGTTACAAATGATGTTACTCCAAGAATTTGAGTTATTAGCTTCATGCAAATGGATCCTTCTTTATTAGATTAGTGGGGCTCGTGATTACTAAATGGTGTTCACTTGTATTCGACTCCCTGTATTTTCGCTTTCCCAATAGATTTGACAGTTATATCCGCAGCACTGAAACAGTCGCCTCCCCCACACATATTTTAAAAATTTTACATCAGTTCCACAGCCAACAAACAAATTGTTACCGTGATTTATGTCCCAACCTTCGTTTCTGAAAACGCCCTACGCAAGGCAGAGATCGCGTCAAATCCAGCGTAATTCCGAGCCGCGCCACCCACTTCGGGAGCCCTTCTCGACTTCACGCACCGCGGGGGACGCGCGAGAGGGCGGGCGGGGTGTAGCGCGGGATGCAGCCCGGAGCGGCTTATGATAGGATTACGAACATGCGTCACTCCAATCAAGGAAGCGCGCGGCTGCGACGCGGAGAGCGACAGGGTGCGAGAGTTCCAGGTTGTGGTTCGAAACGGCGCGAGTATGAAAACGGCGTTGGAGGAGGGGGTTGGGAACGAAGATTCAGGTGTCATGGGTGAGAGCAGAATCGGGGGTTGAAGATGACGATTGAGAACGTGGGCTGATGACGGAGCCTGTAGGTTGGGACTGAGAACGGAGGACCGAGGGTGGAATTTGAGGATGGGAATTGAGACGGTGGCTAGAGGATGAGGGTTGAGAACGTGGATGGATGATCTGGCTGAGGGCGGGTGTTGGTGTTATCCTGTGACCATTCGATACCGTGAAAATGGGTTTCGTAGTGTTCACCATACTCTGGTGAGAAAACAAAATACAGCGAAATAATATTATAACAAAAATCTAGTTCGGGATGAAGATAATTTCGTTAAGCCTGTAAAAATGGATAGATATTTTTCTTACAAGTTTACTCAACGAACCGAGTGAATTACAAATCTAAATCATATAAAATAGTGGCCGTTATCACAGCACAAACAATATGTATATCAGCACTTCCAAGATTCTCTTTAAGTTATTTTTTCAAAATTGAATATTCAAAACTGTAAACAATTACTTCGAGAAGTGCTTTATTTCATTTTACCTTTTAATGTTACGCATCGTATAATACGAAAAAGCACATTATTATTTGTCAGGATGAATAAAACGCCAAGAAAGGCTTATTAATTTGACGCATGTTGCTTAGTAAGCAAAATAACAATAATGCAGCAGACGGAAGAGTTTAATTTGCGAAAGGGGAAAGCAGAAGACACAAAGACCACAGGACGTGTGCAATGAGAGTGAAAACACCACAGCGTGGGCCCGGCTGCCCGCGAAATGGCGCGCTGCGCAGGTCGCCGGGAGGGCGAGCGCGGGGGCGGGCGCCGCCGGGGGCGCAGGTGTGGCGATGAAGGCGGCGGCGGGGGCGGAGGCTCGCTTTATTGGCTTGCTTGACTTGATACGCTCGTAAAGCGGAAAGGTGCGCTGAACGCGCGAACAGCCAGGACGGGGTGGTTGCGGAGGGAGGGGGGGGGAGCGAGGCGAAGCGAGGCGAAATGGGCAAGGGCAGCGAGGTGACGCGGGGTGAAATGGGACAGCGTGGAATGGGGATGGAGGGGGAGAGGAAAGCGGGGCAACGATACAGCAAGGGCGGGACGATACGAGGAAGGGCGAGGATTGGGCAGAGGTGGGTCGTGCAGAGAGTGTGAAGTAGTTGGGAGGACATGGCAGTCAGAGGCAGGTGGGGTCAGATAATAGTGGATGATGTCAAGTAGGGCAGTAAGGGCTAGTGGAATAGGTGAGGTAGATCGGAGTACCCGGAGACAGGTGCAGACAGGTGTAAGAAAGTGGCATTAAGAGTTAGTTGGTATGAGGAAAGAGAAGCGAGAACACATGGGTGAGATGGGGGTACTAGGGGATATGATGGAGGGGTGGAGTAAGGATTAAAAAGAAAGGGAGGACAGATGCAGGGAAGCTAAGAAAATTTTAAATGACGGATGTGAGTGAGGTAATAGTGAGAAGGAAAAGGTGAGGAAAAGAAGAGGCAGATGAGCTGAAGCGATTAAGTAGAGGATCTGAGCGAATTTTCACGGACGAGGAGGTAGGATGGTAGAGATGAGTGCAATGTTACAGGAGGAAGAGACCTGTTGGAGCAGATGATGCAGGTAGGGGAAGTGAGGCATTTAAGAGCAGGTGGGCGGGGCAGAGCCGGTGAGACAGGGGCGTGGCCAGCGAGCGCAGCGAAGCTTAGCGGCCTACAGTGGGCGGAGCATTTCTGTCGGGGTAAATCGGGATGAAGCGGGACGTGGAGAAGCAGCGCTTGGCGTAAGCGGAGTAGCAAGTCGGGTAGAGCGTGGCAGGAAGTGGC
>BOPP01000036.1:3549249-3564144 GCA_017312745.1 Gryllus bimaculatus
CCTCCACTGCCACCATCACAACCTCCACTGCTACCTCTGGTGCCACCGCTCTAACGTCCACTTCCATCACTACAACATTCACTATCACAGCCACCACCACAGCCTCCGCTGCCATAGCAACACCACCACTGACACCGCCACAACTTCCACTACCCCCTCCTCAACCTCCATTAGCACCGTCACCAACCCACCGTCACAAACTTCCCAATTACCACCGAAGTCATCGCCAATACTTGCAACTACCAACTACACGACTGACACCGCTGGTTCCTTCCTCACCGCTTCTACCACCATCACCACCAAATATAATCCTTATCGTCAACACCTGCCCCCACCTGCCAATGCTGCCTTCACCATCACTGCCGGCAGCGTCGCAGTCGCCTTTGCGAGCATCGCTGTTATAGAAGCTTCCACCTCCACCACCATCGATGCAGCAAGAACCATCGCCCTTGACATCATCACCTCTCCAATCACATCTTCTACTATCACCATCTTCGCCACACATTTTCGTCGCGACCATCGTAAACCGTTGCTCCCACTACTACTGCCCGCTCCTGCGCCGCTATTGAAGCCTGGGGATCCAGATGCCTGACCACGCACGTCAGCGCGCGTTTTGTTTGCGGTGGATGAATAAAATGAGATGGGGCTGCTTTCAATGTCCAGTAGCTCACGCGAAGATCCTTGTCGGCGCCTGGGGCACCAGCAGGTTCTTTGGTTTGGCGATGACGACCCATTCATTGGCACAATGCAAAGAATGGAAAAGCTTTGAAGAATGATGCAATGGAACATCATATCTCTTCATACGAGTTTCTCTTCAATTCATTACTTTTGAAACGACATAAACAGAATAATTGAATTCTGAATAATTCCATTCTAAAAAAAATATTGTTTGTATATAAATTTCGAATAAATTTTTACCTTTTTTAAAATTTTGTCATCTTATTTATAAAATATTATTTCTGTTAATTTTTTCAGATAATTGCATGTTGTAAAAAAGTGTGCTGTCTTCTCTTATTCCCATTGTTAGTGGTCTTCTAAACTAAAGTCACTACCATCACTTCAGTTCGTCAATTGAGACATGCTTCTTGTAATTAATAATTATCCTGTGATTTATTTGCTTCAGTTCCATTTCTCGTTTAAATTGTACGTAAAAACTGAACAGATGTTTAGGATACTGAATTGTGAGTTTTAATTAGTGTTCCAACATGCTAACATTCTTTGAAAGTATTCTTTACTATTTTTTATTTTCAAAAATACACACTGTAATTTATTTTCTTGAAATTAAATAAAGATGACACAAATTTCCCGCTCCTGTTTGCAGAAACTATTGAAAAAATATTTCTCAGTAGAAAGTAATTACGGAATTGAGAGTTGTTCCTGATTGTCATGGTAGAATGTCATGCCTCCGTTTTTGACTGAGTGACTGTGAATTAATTTGCGTCGTCAGAAAATTCTCCACGCATTTTCCCCGATATTAGCACAAAAATAAAGGATGATAAATGCCGCAAGTCAATGAACGCCTATTGCTACAGGAGCACCGTTCTGCAGCAGGCCCAGACCGAACACTGAAGCCAGCACACACACTTCTACACGTGATAGTAGAGCTTTACATCACTATTTCAATCTTTCTCTATAGTATTGATAATAATTTCTTAAATGTAAGTTATTTTTCATTCTCCACTCTGAATTTGAAATTTGACCAGTGTTAGGTTTAAAATGATATCCCGAGGCTCCTGTTGGAACCTAAAACCGTAAATCGCCAACCAAGACGTTGATATTTCACAAGGTCTATAATAAAAATGGTCAATCCGCGTAGAATTGGGTCATAACCATAAGAAAATCTCTAGCATCTTCAACAAATTATTTATTAGATTCATTGACAGATTTTTAAAATCTTTTTGAGCGAGTCAAATTCCAAATCATTCTTAATCCTAAAGGATAGTGCATACTGGAAGGACCCTTCCTGTTGGAACATTACCTCCGGCTCCAGCCTTCGCGTCAGGTATTCCCCTCCAAATTTCTCTCTGAGCGTGGCACCGCCCCAACCGGCAAAAGCGCTAAGCCTTGAATGGTCTCCCGACATACACGGATGTGTAGTACATGTATGTGTTAGTAATGGGAGAGGTGTGGGAAGGGATGAGCTAGGAAAGATCATGCGCAGTACATGCTGTCCATTAGATCATGCGCGGTACCCGTTTGCTACGGTATTGCCCCGACAATCACCAAGTGGTGATCAGAGAAATCGCCGAAGATTACAATTAGTGCAGTGGGTCGCTTGAAGTCTCCTCCAGACAGTGGTGGACATTGTCCTAGCTACGTAGGAAGGTAAAGTTGAAAATTTTGCCACCGCAGGTACTCGAACAGTAGGATCTTCCTGTCAGAGAACCTGCAAAAACTACGACAATACTGCCACACAGCTATCGCCGCCAGTTCATTATTAGGATTACAGGCGGAATAACAAACACATAACCGGGGAGAAAAATCGCCAAACCCAGAATTAATCGATAACCAACAAATTCAGTCCAACCAGCGACACGTTTCATTAACTAGAGCTCCATTTCGCTAATAAGACTAAAACCGTAAATTAGCAGCCTGAGGCAGGCAGGGGTCGTCTAATTTTTGCCGCAGAACGCCGGCACGGTCGCTGCAGTCACGCGCGGTTTGCTCATCAGCGCTCTCATCTCTGGCCGTGAAATATGCATGCGGCGCACACGCGTGCGGCTGGTAGCCCGCCGTGAACACAGCGACCGCCCTTGGCGAACGGTTGACGCCGCACCAGTGCGAAGATGACCGGGATGGCCACAATCGGCGGGTTTACCTGCATAAAGGCCGCGCCAAAATTAATTCCATTTGGCGGGAGCAAAAAATAGCAAGTGTTTTTGATTGTACAAGCATGTTCTTTAGAATTTGTAATTGTGTTCTGCTAGTTTCAACAGAACTGCGTTCTGTTGAAAGTGTTTTTATTATTTATTTTTTATTTTAATAATAATGATAATACTAAATTAGCAGGAGCCACAATTTTGTTACTAGTGCAATCCGTCAGAACTAGCTAATAAGTAACGTCAAATTGGGTTAGAGAAATCAAGATTGTTGAAAACAATCACGAAAGAAAGAAAGAAAGAAAGAGAATTCCATCCATTTCATCTAGCCATTTCAATCTCCCACAAAAATTGACAAAAGCTGTAGCATCAAGATCGAAGATCTAACACACAAAGAAAGCAGTTGAGTAATTATTTTTGCAAAGGTTATCTAGGCCTTTGGTCATTTCGGTGACAGCAATTATTTGCAAAAACTGAAAGTAATATAAACTCTTTAAGCTAAAGATCATTTGCCAAGTACGCAGAAATCTACAATATTGGACTTCTGGCATACATGAAGAAAGTTATTGGAACACTAGCTTGAGAACTAGGCATACTGTCCATTCAATGAAGTGCAGAAGTTCTGCAAATGCTGTCTTAAAGGAAATTATAATATGTATGTTATCATGAATCATAAAAATCCAACCTCGACGCTCTCAGATGCAGCTTCCAATAGTAATTATTTTTGTGCTGTGCTAACCCTCTAATTCTTCCACCCGACAATCAATCACACCACTCACCTTCACGCAAACTACGAATATTCAACGAAACTATTCTGACGCTGTTCTGTTGGTGATTTTCTGAGAGCCAAGCAGCCTTAGCTTCAACCACAAAACTAAGTGTGAGTGTATCAGACTCTTATAATCGAGTTTGTGGTGTAGCCGTGGCCTTTTAATATTCATTCTTCGCACGACGGAAAATATCTCGCAGTCTTACTTCAAAAACTATATGAAGGCTGTTTTTCCATGCAGCACATTTTCTTGCCGCAGATACGAAGCACCCTCAAGGATAAATGCTGATTTACATAAATTTTAAAACTGCACTAGATTGTCTTTATTTGCTACTAGAGTAGACTACAGTATTCCACGCATGTCTGCTGAAATGCAAAGAACTTCTTCTCAGAAGCAAAATGACATTCAAAATCAGATGTAACATTAAATTTTATAACTATTGAAAAATTATTACGTTAAAACGTTATTGTAATATGAAACAAATGTTTGGACACATGCGTTGAGAAAATTAAACCATTTTTCTTGCAGTTTAAAGTCTTATAATTCTCTCGAAGTATTTTTTTTATAATAATTAAAAGGGATGAAAGTCTAAATGAACACATAGTAAAGGACTGCGATCTGCACGACCTTGTCATGCGAGTCCCGCACCGTCTTTGCCTTTGGACGTCGTCTTCTGGCCGTGGGCGACAGGAGACAACCCACGGAACTACAACGAAGAAACACAGACTTAAATTAATTTCGCAGGCCACGCTTTAATTAACTCAGGTAATACGCAAAGCATCGCCGGTGACGACGGCAACGACGTTGGAGGCTGTGGCGGTGGCGGTGGTCGTGATGGCGATGGCGACGGGAAAGACGAAGGCCAAAGGAGGAGCATTGGGGATATCCTAGAGTCGCCTTAATGTTTGCAAAAAGGAAGGGCGACGCTTAACTACTTGAATTCGACGTGTACCAGAAGAAAGAGGCGCATAAAATGATGTAAAGGGTGAAGATAATTATTTCTTTCGTTGTCTATTTGTTTATTTCGGATACATTATCCCCACTTCTTTCACTCTCTCACTTTCTTCCATTCTCTCCATTTCTTCTATTTTTTATTTCTCTATCTTTCTTTTTTACTATTTTCCTTCTCTCTCTCTCTCTCTCTCTTTCTCTTTCTCTTTCTCTTTCTCTCTCTCTTCGATGACTTTACTGCGAAGGACAGGCTCTGACGTGACGTACGCATTACTGCCCAAGAGTTTCGTAAGCATGTGTAATGAGTCCATGAGTCCAGAGGATCAGAACATTCACGTAGCTCGGCTCTAACGCTGACAGTGAGTGCAGAATGAAATGCAGGTGCCGCGGGCCGACCCCGACAAGCGGGCGAGGTTCGTTGTGGAGAGAGGTTCGAAGAGATCTCAATAAGGAAATCAGTAAAAGGGAATATTGAACACAGAAAATCGTTATAAAGTACAGGAAACGGTAATGATGACTTGAAAAAGGAATCAGTCAAGGAAGAATAGACTAGAACAATTCAAACGCGAAGGAAGCAATAGGATATTCTTCTAAATAGATAGTTATCACTATTGTTTCACCATAAGAACACAAGCTGATACTGATAACAGGTGTGATAATAATACTGATAAAAATGATTTATTCAAATATTAACAAAAGATTAGTTGTATATTACATTTGGCATCGAGTATAATCGTAAAAGGCATAAAACACGCGTAGGCAGAACATAGTCATGTAATACAGTGTTTGAAGAAGCTATAGGAATACTTTCCCGGCTCTCCGTTCCAGCTGAAAATTAAACATTTGGGAGCCCACGAACTACTACTTTCACTTATTTCTTTCAAAAAAATACGTTCTAGAGCGAAAACATGTTGCCCACGGAATAAAATGATTATTTTTCTCTGAGTCTGGCAGCTTTCAAAAATACAAATTAAAAAAAAAAGATTTTACGCAACCGCATATGATGCCTTACATGTGTTTTTATTCATCAGTACTCTTTAATACAGGTGGTCAACTTAGGTCTGAGTTTCAAAAGGAAAGGAAAGTGAAAGCAAAGAGATCAGTCAGTGAGATTATATTCTATAATTCAAAAAGGTTTTCTCAAAAGCAAAGAAAAATAATGTATTGAAAGAGAAAACGATAGACCTTTTACGTACTAGGAAAAGAGATTAAGTCCGGATATAGGGAAAACATAGAATAAGTTAAGCGGAAGAAGGAAAAAACAAAAAAAGGAGTGAGGAACTAAATTCGATGAGAAATATTTAATATAAAAGTACGAAATTTAAGTATTACTTCGCTCGAGATACATGAAGAAAACAACTAACCAGACCAGTCAGCTTCAAGAATATTTACATCCGAGCAGTGGACGACCTGGCGACAAAGAATCTACAAGTCAGAACATTCTCTATGTCTTAATGTTATTTTTGTTTTATTTATGTCTTATTTTCTCAAATTTATTGTATTTTGGGTATACTCCTGTTCAATATTAAACCCAGTAGCCTCTTTAATTATAATATTCGTATTCGTTCGAACTCCTTTGTGTTAACTGATATATTCTGAGAAGCGGGTTTTGATGATGTAATGACTAATGATAGAGGCAGTAGTATAATGAGAGACAGAGGAAACGAGAGCACATGTAGAAAAACCTGCCGCAAACTCGCTTAGTTGGCCACAAATTTCTCAAGAATTTTTGATCACTGGCCTACGAATTTTACGCTTTCTACGCCCTTATTACGCCTCTTCCTACCGTTCCCAATAGTGTTACACCGAGATAGAGAGGCGAAGAGGGCAGATCGGAGAAAGAGACGGGAGGCGGCAGCGGCGTGAACATTCGCAGCCAAGGGAGCGCGCAAACGGCAGAGACGGTGAACGCCTGAAATATTTATTGGTGGTGGAAAACTCGCCTCAATTCTCACTACTGTCCGCCCCGTCTATGGTTCATCGTGCCGCCATCACCACCGTAGGCAGCTAATGTCGGTTCATTTCGTCATTCCTGTTCCATTCCCATTTGTACTTTCCCGGTACGGAGTGGAGAGAAAGTTATGTAAAGCTACGCGGAAAAACGGCGAATTTGCGGCAGAAAACTTTTTATTACAGCGGCCCTAATTACGAAAACTGGATAAATACAGTTGCTAAATTTAAAAGAAAAAAAATCATCTATCATGTGGTGTAGTCAGAATTCATTCTTTGTACTTGGTATCGAAAAGTCGAATGACCGCAAACGCCCGTCTGTCCATCACTGAACACCGTTAGCGGCTAACCGTTCAGACGATTTTCCTCAAAATTGATAATCCTCAATCGATCTGGCTGATTAGGAGCCCCTTGAATTTGAAACCGATATTTTAATTTTAGAGGGTACTTTTCATGAAGTTCCTGGAATTTTTTCAAAATGTTCAATAAGTTGACTCCGTGGTTTTTGATTCACGTTTCTTGTTCGACAGTGGGTAGGATTTTTAAGAGCATGGTACAGGTCTCATGTTTGTTGAAAACCTTGGTTTTCGAAAATTACAAAAGTTCAATTTTTTTCAGTCTACCTTCCAGTAAAATATTAAAGAGAGATTTTTTCCTCAATGAAATGCGTATCTTAAAGATAGATTTCGAAATAAGGACACATACAACTTTTCGAAAAATTGATGAATGGCGATAAAGTACGTTCTGTTTTAGCACCACTAGTTAAATTAACTCTCACCTTTACATCTTGTTACATCTGACACTGATCTCACCATTATCCACCAAAAGCTATCCTCATCCCCCCGCTGCCACCAAGCTAACCAGCATTCCTTCTTTCGCCTTCAACTCAGTGCCTAGCTCTCTTCTTCTGCCCTCTCCTCCATCGCCCCCATTCGGGCAATTGCCGTTTCCGCGGCGCTCGCCATCGCCCAGAGCATCACCCACCGCCCTTTCCTCGCCTCTGGCGCTTCGTCCCTCACGCGTCCACCGCGGTGCGGCCCATAAAAAATTCAAACGCCTAAGTAGGCTACAGCGGCGGCGGGCGCGGCTCGCAATCTGCAAGTTTGCGCCTGGCGCGGTCCGAAGACTCCGCGCGACTCTTGGAGCTCTCTTAACTTAATCCTCTTCCTCCCCCTCCTCTTCCGTTCTCGGCGGCAGCGGAGGAGGAAGAGGTCGATGCGCAAATGGAAACGCCGCAATTACCCATTGTGTGCCTCAAAATGACCGTTACGAGGAAATCGGATGAGGGGATATTTTCGTTTCTTAATTGAACATTCCGGGATTAAAACAGTTTACATTAAGCCTTTTTTCTAATTCCTCATTCAAATAATAAGAATAAAAGTAAATATTTTAAAATATACATTGTTAATTGATACCCATGTAATTAATTACATTATTTATAATTTAATTATTTTAGTTTCGGATATAAACAAGAATCAAGTTCTCAATATTGACTTTCTGTCACATTTGTTTTACATTGTGTGAATTATGATTTGTTTTTATTACCTCTATTTACTAAAAATATGTTTCTCAAATTTTAGAAGCTATACAAATTATTGTACTTGTAATACGTGAAGCAACGATAGAGGTTTTGTTCGGTCTTTAAGAAAACATCGTCAAATAAACGCTAATTGGCCACTGTAGTTAGATAACTACACTTCTGTCCTGCAACAGATATAATAAGTTGCGTTTAATGATATGGTTTTTGCAGATAATGATATGGAGTTTGGAGCAGGCGCACATGTATTTTGCAACACACGTTACCTTCGTGTATATCTCAGAAAATACGCGTCTTAAATCCAGCTTCTCATTTATCTGATACTTTTAGTACGTTCTATTATGTTTTTGGAGGTTTACCCTACTCCACAACATGAGGTGTCCGAAACGATGTAAATGGTAAAATGGCATGGTAAAAAACGTAAAGGGAACTGTGTCGAATATTCGGGGAACATCCATTGTAAGAAGTATTTTTTAAATGAGACCACTTCGTAGCGTGTATTGAAACGGTTAGAAACTCGAAATCGATGTAAAATTAAAGTAATAAAATAGAAATGAAGTATCTTCCAGAATAAAATTAACGTACCTAACTGATTTTTTTAAATTATATCTCAACGCTTTGCAATATTAAAATTTTCGCGGAAAGTAGAAGGCATAAAATGCATTAACATTTTCAGCGGTGGGGTGTTCGATGTTGTGATGAATAATGAAGACTTGTTTTTTCCCAATCATTATTTACAAAGTGTGGAATGTTTGCACAGGTCCAGCTAGTTGCAGTTTATTTTACTTAGTGTTGTAATTGAACGCTATTCAAGCCCTGCCTTGCGGAGTACGGAGAGGACAACACTACCAAAAGACACAAAACAGAACAAAAACTCGGATCTACGCTCAACAGGTTATGTGAAAACTAAGCGCCGAACGGTGTTTCTTTTAATACCCAGTCCTTAATCATTTCCTGCAAAATGTTAGCTTGCTCTCCTAACTCATTATTTGTCCGATCACTCAGACCAGATCATGAAAACCTACAACAAAACACAGGGTGTGCATCGGCCTTTGCCCAAGTCGCAGAAAGCGTTCCGCAACCAGCACGTCCCAAGTAAATCATCTAGTCCGCCGTCGCCAGGTGTCGCTGCCTTGCCGGGGCCGCATCGTCGTCACCTCGTCTCGTGCACCTCTTCTGACGCGGCGGGGTGTGGGCGTGTCATGAAAAAACAATGAACACGACGCGCCGGCGACAAAGAGAATTTCGTAGCTCCGTCATGTTGAGGCCGTTACGTGAACAGGAGAGTCTGTCGACTTTCGAGATTTATCGCATTTACACAAGAAGCGAAGGCTGTTTCGTAGCTATTGACGATCGTTTCGAAAACACGATACCGTGCACGAGGGTGAGAAGAAGGCGTGGATCCAGACAATGTATGACTGTTGAGAAATACATGCAGGTGTCACAAGACGTTTTGTGTGGTTTCAGGTCAAAGGCCGTAACAGAAGAATGAAAGATCACTTTCCTGAAGATTTTTTGCTTGAAAGAAAACTAGCCATTAGATCAATTTATTAACATAGAACTTTAACCAAAGAGAAAGTTGCCCAAAACATACAAGAAAAATAAATGTGGACTACATTGTGTGAAAAATAAATGTGCATTATTTTGCCTATAATATTTTATTACATATTTTGAATATACGAATAAATTGAAGCAAAACTAAGCAACATCTGGAGTAAATGGTTTCATTAGATTCCCCAAAACTCGAAAAAAAATCATTGAATAAGTTTCGACTTTGACTTAAAGATGATAATGTCTTATAATGTTACTGAGCACGGGAGCTTATAATGTTACTGAGCCACGGGATAAATGTTACTGAGCATCGGTAAGCGCAGGTATATGCCCACGTGGTCCGAATAGGGGGGCATGGGTACCATGCAGATACAATAAGGAACTTCTCACTTTATGCAAGTTGAGTGAAAGGAAATTCAGGATGAATTCCATTCAGCAGAAGCGAAATTTTGGAACTTGTTCTAGCCTCTCCAAATTTATCATTAAACAACACTCTTGCCCACGTCTTTATGACAGCTAGGGGCAAGTGAGAAGTAAACAAAAACTTAAGAGACACGCATAAATTCACAACTATAAAACTTGCATAATAGGAATGGAATGTTTGTTTTGATATTACTCTGTTTACTCAAATACTCTTTTACAGTATCACCTTTGAAATGCTTCCAAACGTCAGAAAGTGAATTACGCGCGCTTTGAAGTTTAGCAACTGCTGCGGAACTCGTGGAAATAAGGCAAAGAGGTGGGGAGTTTGGAGGATGGTGCTGCGGGGAGAGGAAAGGGAGGGAAGAAAAGAGAGGCGGAGGAAGAGAGACAGGAAGAGGCGGAGTGAAGTGAAGCAGAGCGGAATGGAGCGGAATGGAAGTGGTCCGAGCAAGATGGTGCTGGGCCAACCAGTTAGAATATACTACATAGAGTGGCTGAAGCGCCGCCATCTTTGCAGTAATTTGAAGCCATATTTTTGTAGTCAAATGAGTGTTCCCTGCACAATTATTCAATACGCTAAATTTGTGCTATTTGGATTTTATAAAATGTAAATTGATGATTGTAGTAAAAATCAGGTCTAAGAAAGCACTTACTTCAAAAATTATATATTTGTCGTTAAATTACTTCTATTTTTAGTTATGTGCCGAACATACTGAAGGCATTGGGAATATTACTATTCTACTCACAATATAATTTAAGTACAGTTAAGCAAAGCAATTTAAGACAGCAATATAAAAATACGATTTGATACAAACACGTCGATTCAGTGAAACAACAGTTCTATATACCGCCACCAGCCCTCCACTCTTATTTTGACTGCCAGAAAAATGGCGGCGCCTACTTCTGCAAGCGTCCACCAAGAGCACTGAGACCATAGGGTCAGCCACTCTATGTGGTACATTCTAGCTCGTTGCGTCGGACGGAGTGGAACGAGCCGTTGCGGAGCCGTGGGTAGCGGGGGGGGGGGAAAGGGGAGGGGCTGAGGCTGAGAGAGTAGGAAAGTAATGGCAGAGGGGGCCGGGGCCGAGTGGGACTGGGCAGGGCCATGAGGGAGGAGCCGTTGTGCGAAGGGAAGGCGAGGGTGGTACAGAGAGAAGCGAGGCAGTGAAGGGAAACCGGAGGGAAAGTCCGATCGTCAGTGAGGCGGGTATGGGGTGAAGGAGGGGTCCGCTAGTGGTCGGGCGGGGGGAAACGTGAGGCGTGGAAAAGGAGAGGGGAGAAATGAATGCTGGGAGGAGCATTAGGGTGGGGCGTTGGAGGAGGGAGGGGAGACGAGCAATGGCTTCGGTGGGTGTGAGCAGGTGCCCGTCTGAGGGGCTGGGCTCTAGGGGACGAGTGGGGAGGGGCGGAAGGGGAGAAAGAGGCGGGAGAGCCTGGGATGAGAAACGTGGGGTGGGGCAGGACAGGCCGCGCGGGGACCGGGCTACCGGAGAGTAAGGAACTTGGACCCCTGAAGTTCCCCTGATGTGTAGGTGGTGATGGCAATGCAGGGGGCAGTGGAAAGGCGGCGCTGACAAGGATGATCGTCAACTTTGATATGCAATGGCCAGCGTACTGTTTCCATACAGCAACGGAACCGAATACAATTCCAATCAAAGTGGATTGCTTTTAAAAATTCTTCAGCTTGTGTTTCTTTGAAAGAAATAACAAGCTGGTAGCTGCATGTTATGAACGTAATTAAAACCAATATCAAGACTACAAGATTAAAACGTATGAAGCCGGAAAAATATTAAAAAATCTTATTCATCTAAAGTGGTATTTTTTTAAATATTGCTACGGCTACATTTAATATTTCTATTGCTTGTAACTTCGCGTAATTAGGAAGTCGTTAAATAGGTTTTTGATTCGACTTGGAATATTTACTCGTATTTTTTTCTCTACGACTTTTTTCGGCATGTTCGACCATACACTAAACTCCAACACACTTATGGGCTTCTCTGATCGGGAGTGTGCAGATCTAGGGTCAGAGGCCCTCCTCGAAAACACAGACAAGGGAGAGACAAGGGAGAAACAACTCTGCCCTAGACGGAACTCGAACCCGCGGTGTCGGACCGAAGTGCTGAGTCGGTACAGGCTCTTAGTCACCTCAGCTATCCACATCGCTTTCCTTCACTGGTAATACTCCCAGTGCAGTTGTAGATATTGCGAAAGTTCGTCATGGGATTTTTAAGCTGCGATAGATAACAGCTGGGAAGAGGTCCGAAAAGCTCCACTCATACGAGTAATCAAGAGAATAGGAAATAAACCAAACGAGAAAGTCTGTGCTATTATGTTTCAATTCTTCGCTGATGAATGAAAACAAACCTATCTATCATTTAAAAGGCATTTTAGCATTTACGACCGCATAAGTGCTGCCCGCGTAGTATAACGAGTACGTTTCTTTTTACAGCGCCGATACACGAGATCCATACATGTTCCCCGTAAACGCAAGTGACCGTTTCCGAAAATGTTCTAAACTTGCAAGATATTTCTCTCAAGCTCTTGGTCTTCCGAGAAGGTAAGATACCTGCGGCTTTTCAATTCTGGGAATACTGTTACATCCAATCGGGCGAAACGTTGCGCTATTAAGAAAACGACTTTTCATACAAGTCGTAAAGATTTCTGATACCAAAACTTTCACATTGCTACGGCTCATTGTTCCTGAGAGCCGGTGTAGCTGGGTTCATTGACCTCGCAAAACCTACATCTCACGGAAATGAATTTTCAATAAATGAAAATGTTGTTATTTTTAACCCGCATGTGCGACACCCACCCAAGAATCAAAACGTCGAACATACAAAAGTATAAGATCAATGTTGTAGTTGGCCGTGTCAGGCAGAGACGCATTTTCTGGTGGTCTTTTTCCATTATTTTTATACCTTAAATGATATAATTTGCTTGTAAATGAATAACACATACTACAAAGAGAAATTAAGTATACTATTAATGACCAATTAATAAATCAAATTTATTGTATGTTGAGAAAATTTGAGGATTGCCAGATGACCTGGAGTCCAACATCATAGATCCATCATAGATCCTGGAGTATAACAGTTATGATATCAGTTCCCCCAAGTGTATAACATTATCCGAAATTGGCAAATTAAAAGGGGGTAAATCTATGATTGAACATTTTATGGAAATTAAAAGTTTGATTGCTTAAGGGTACGGAACCTCTCTGAAAATGTTCGCAGGGGCTAGTGTGCCTATGCAACTCCCGTGCTCATGCCTATGAAGACAATCTACAGAAATTAATATGTTAAATAACTACGTCAAATTGTAATATTCCGAGTGCCTAAGAATTAAATACGAAAATACCACAAGGTAACTGATCAAATCAACTAACAAGTATAAATAATAAAATTGTGGAATGAACTTACAGTTTCCGAAACATATGAGACAAATTCGGTGACAAATGCATGTGGCAATAAGCCACACCTTAAAAGAATGAACCGATTTAGAAAGATAAAGCGTGGCTGCGTGTGGATATGTGTAATCATATCTTTAATGAAAAGTGTTTAAATCAAAATGAACTTGCTAATTAAAACTGGGGTAAATCTGCATAAATTCGTCTGATATTCCTTCTTGATCAATAGATCTGTCTAGTTTATAAACTTGTGACAAAGAATTCGTTGTGAGCATTTACTAAAAACCGTTTTTGAACCTATCTTATTATTACATATGTTTCCGTACAATAAGTCTCCTTGAATCTCATAAAGAATATTATAATGAATTAGAATGTTTATTAGGGTTTATACGTAGAGAATTAATGATTTAATGTGAGTAATTTATTTGAGAAAATGAATACCGGTTTCTAAAATATTTGGATCCATGGAATGTGCAATTTTAAGTCAATAAACGTTCGACGTGTAATTTCAAAACACACGATTATAATTAAATGATCATAATTTGATATTTTAAATGATCTAATTAGTTTGATGTACTAATTAAGATCTTAGTTGTGCATCGTTAGTTTTCACGTCAATACTTAAGTCTTCATTAATATTTTTTGGCAATCTTATGCCAGTTCACATAACAACAGTGTTATTATTGTTGTTGTTATTGTTATTATTATTGTGATTATTATCATTATCATTACTATTATTATTATCATTATCATTATTAATATCATTATCATTATTAATATCATTATGATTATTAATATCGTTATCATTATTAATATCATTATCAGTATTAATATCATTATAATTATTATTATCATCATTATCATTATCGTTATTATCACCATCATCATCATTATTATCTCCTTTGTCAAGTGAGTTTCTTGACTGTACTGATAATCCATGATCACATTCACAAAAACCCAAGAGCATTCAATAGTGAATGCTGTATTCGCAGGTAAAGTGATCCACGAAAGAAGTATGCGTCGTCTCGTTTCTAAAAAAGTGCACTCAACACCACTTTGTCTACTACCCATTTGACGTGAATTGTTCCGCACGCTAGTGTTTTAGGACAAACCGCTAACGAAAAAAATATCTTGATCGACTAATCATTTTTAGCAATATGATTCTAGTTGTATAAGGTCTGTCTCAGCTATCTCGCGTCTACCAATCGTAGTACGCCGCCCGTTCCTATCGTCGCCTCCAAGCCCACCCTGCGGATATTCTCGCCCCTCCACCGCCCCGTTCCGCCCAGATCAACTGCAGTCAGGTCCTCTCGCCCCGCCTCAGCCAAGCTCCCACATCGCCTCACTCCCATCCCTACCGCCGCCTCCACTCCGTCACCGCATCCGTCACTACCGTTCCTACAATCGCCTTGCCCCCGCCTTTCCCTCGCCCCGTACCCCGCCCCATTCCTCTCCCCGATCCAGCTCTGTCCGTAGTCTTGCCAATCT
>BOPP01000036.1:3571669-3583792 GCA_017312745.1 Gryllus bimaculatus
CGAAACAATGAATTAGTCTATGTATCAAGGGAATTTATAATGTTTCTATTAATCGAGCGCGACTAAAAAGCGCGAGATGTTTTATCACCCAATTATCATGAGAACTGTTACGACCGTGGTACATTAACATTTATTTTTTTTCCAGAATTTTAAATGATTCAGTTTTACTTATTTAATAATTACTAAATGTTATTGTGTCTTCTTCTTTATCTTTTCATATTTCCCCGATTTACTTTCACAATTCTTTCAAGAAAACATGTTAGAATAATTGAACTGTTTTCATATTTCTCTTCGTAAAGCACGATTATCTTAATGCACCGTAAAGTTGCTGCTACTGCCTTAGTTCATATGGAGCTCGTGATTATAACACTGCATAACTTAGTCAAGACAAAGGCACTTGGATTTTTGGTTACGTGCTTGTTCATTAGGTTGCTCTGCTCAACGTCCCTTTGTTGGATAATGTTATTTATATACGAAGGCCGTTACCATTTAGAACAAATTATCGCCCGTGATAGCATTAATGATTGTTACTGTTACGTAATTTTGATGATTCGATTTACGTATTGGCTAAATACTTAGTTGTTAATTTGTTCTCTTATTGTTATTTTCATATTTTCTCTCCGCATATGTCTTGTTTCACAATTCCTCCAAGGAGAACATTTTAACATTATTCAACCTGATTTTCATATTTTCGTTCATAACCACGCCATCCTCTTGAATCTGGGTATTGATGCCAAATGTAATAATAGAACTCCGTAACGGAAGGCAATAATTCGGAGCTTTGTGCACCGGCCGCGAACGTTAATGCAAGCAATTAAAAAGCACATAATCTTCTTTGTGCGAGCGCAGAGCGCATTTCGCACACTTTTGTGGCATCTGGCTCATGCGCAGTAAACGCGAGATCGCAGTTGATCATTGCCCGCTATGGCTTACAAAAAGTATTTTTAATAATGCAATAGCTACAGTAAAAACATTATTTTTTTTGTCATATTCACGCTGTCCTGTTGTTATTGTGTAGCACTGTGCAATGGGGCAGCCGCAAGGACCGCGCGCGCTGCAGAAGGAAGAGAGAGGGAAGCGGCTGCACGGCGGCAGGCGCCGCGCTGTTTCGCGGTGGCGAGAAGCCGCGCGCGCGGAGAGGGGGGGTGGGGAGGAGAGGGGAAGGGGGAGGAGGGGAAGGGGAGGCGGGTTTACTTTTTTGGCGCAAGCACCCACGCTTCCGCGCCACGACGCATCCTACGACAACGCTCGGGCTGCGTAGGCTGCTTTCTTACGGCTCAGCCCCGGCAAATGAACAATGGTGGCCACTGAACGCAGATCGCAAGTGGCCATGGTGGAGGTTACGAATGGTAGGGTTTGACGATTAGAACAATAATGTTGGAGAGAGTACATGAAATGTGGAGAAAATTATTAGACAAATGCGAATTTCAAGATAGAAGATGACAGAGTAATCAACAGAAGGATATTAAGGATGATTTATCTAGTGCGGTAAAATATAAATGTGTTTTTTTGAAGAAGAGAAAACATGAAAATAATACAGTAGATTTATACAGAGGGTGATAAAACGCAGTGTAAGAGAGGTGATAATTAAAAGTTTTCTAACCAATAACAGAGATGGAGTAATGAAGATGTCAGAATTTTGAGTCATTTGCATAAATCATAATATTTCCAATTTTAGTTGCGTTTTTTGTTTCAGCTGTTACTTAACACTTACACTCTCAACTTATACGTTCTCTCGGTTTGACGGTTTTTAAAATCTGTGATAGATACAGTTTTTTTTTTGGGGGGGGGGGAAAAATGTGTCTCACAGGAGTTACATACCTAGATTTTAAACTGTTCCTGAAGCATTTTTAACGGACTTTAACACTATCCACCTATGCAAAGCTTTATTCTAGGCACGCATCTGAGCAGTGGTATTGGCGGATTACAGAAGGAATAATGAATAATGGGAATAACGATTATCCATAGACTTACTGAGATTATTGGCATTTCAGTGTCCTGATTTGGTGAAGAAGAGTAGAAGAAGAACATAAGATTGCCATATACGACGGACGTGTTCATAAAATGACCAAGAAAGAATGGCACAAAAATTATTTATGCAAAGATATTCGTACTGAACGGGGGGGGGGGCACTGGTTTGAAGCCGTTACTGAAGAGGATGCAAAATAAGTTAAGATAACGACGAACGGTTTACAGGCCGTCTGCTTTTATTTTGAAGAACATGAAAGTACCTTTATATGTGTAGAGGCGTGAACAGGGCCTGCGGGGCTTGGCATCCCCAACGTGGGAAAATTAATTATCTCGTGGAGCGGCGAACGCGCTGCAGATAGAGGGGGTTCAACCGGCGAGGGTCGACGTGGCGGCTGGCTCAGGAGTCGGAGCGGGCTGAGCGAGGAGAACGGCGAGGGGGGCGGGGAGCGGGCAAGGGAGGGGAAAGCGAGGAAGGGGCGGGCCAAAGCCCACGCACACGTTCCCTGCCTTTTTGATGCTCCTACTTCGACGGGCGTTAAAAAAATGACAGCAAAAGCCTCAGCGACGTAAGTAGTACGAGCTACGCTCACGTACGCAGATTCGAACATAAAGAATCTTCTCAGGGTGAGAGTTAAGAAGGAATATCAAAAATCGGGCTTCCGCCACCCGCACCAAGAGTTTGATGTCCCGAGCTGAAAATGTATTAATTTCTACCAGCCAGGGACACAATAAATCTAAATCTAGGTGTCTAATTAATCTAATAATTCTAATTGTTCAAATTAAGGAGTCAAAACCAAGCAAATTTAAAAATAATATTTTCTCAAGAGCACTCTTTGGATGGGAAAATGTGAACAGTGTCATTATGATACAAGTTGACTAGAAAAATTTCTTTCGAAGTACAGAGTAAAAGGCTATCACCAAACTTCAGCCTCGGGGCCACTAATTTCGTAAATCCAACCCTGGACAAATGGGTATTTTTCTGTCTTGCTCGCATACGGTTCTCGATCAAGACTGCCGCCCACGACTGCGACTATGCTTACGACAATTTGAGTACCTTCGGTCTTCTGTGCCACCGCCGGGGTGTCGCGTCGCCCTCCACCCCCATGTTTTAGTATTTGGGTTAGATTGGAGGGTCCTCCACCACGCTAATGTACACCTTATGCATGGAATCGCCGTTTCACCTCCTCGAATAATTGGGTGTGGGTGACAGCCCACATTAGAAACATTAGAGAAAACGTTGGGTTACCATACTTCCATTACGGAAATAAGGGCATTTCTTCTAAAAACGAGAACACTTCATCTAAATTTTTTTAATGTAATGATGTATATTTCCTAAGGACAAAATACTGACTACTGACAACTTAAATATTACAATCATTGCCCACACTTTTACAATCCCACAATATGCCTAGATCATTATCATCAGTCTTTTCCACTTTTATACCAGAAGTATTTGGTGGATGATGAAATCTCCCTCAACAATTAAAACTTTGCTTTGAATATTGCAACAAACGCTTTGAACTTGAGGTATGTCATTGAATCAAGGCTTTTTGTTTTGGCATTCAGCTCGAAATATAAACACCACAGAGCAGTATTAACTCCACCCGCCAGCAGAATAGTATTAACAGTACAGAGCACAGAATATAGTATAAGCAACACCATCATCTTGTAGCAGCTGATTACATTTCGTCTGTCACATTTTGTGGAGAAAAGGACGTAAATGTAGATACGGTAGATCTATGGATTTTGGCGATTTTCAGATGAAATTCAATTGAAGGTGTCATTTATTTGTACAACAATAAACTTTATGATGTCAGGGATACGATTTTTTTAAAGGCAGTATTCGTAATATAGATAACGTCTAGATTGCATTTAGAAGTAGTAGCCCCCTTTGGAAAAACAAACAAACCTTTCGTCCTTTCTTGTAAAATCTCCCCGGACAGTTTTTCTTCCTTATGGACGTACGGTAACCCTAAGGAACGTACTTCATAATTTCCCTTCTTTTTTTTCTTTTGGCGCGCGCTCCGTTTTGGTCCATTTGGGCGCAGTGTGCAGCGGCAGCGGCGATTCGCAACGGCTCCAAGGTCGCGGGCGCGCGCGCGCGCAATCTGCACGGGCGGACCGGCCGGCGGCTGCGTTCGGCGGCGTTGCCGCACCGCGCGGAGACTGCGCGCCGCGTGCAGCCCAAATCTCTGCGCGCGTCCCGCAGCGCTTTCGCATTTCGGGAACCTAAACGGCGTGCGCAGCCTAAAACGACATGGAGTCCACCTACTAAGTACGTTTCTCGGCCACTCTGTTGGGTAGGGAGGATGTTTTTGAATTTGCGAACTTTACTAGTAAATAAATGAAATATAATTGTAGGGGAATTAAATAATTTTAATGATAGAAATAAAATTGGTTTGATGTTGAACCATTTACAGGCTTGCTAGATAATTTGGAGAGCTACATCCGTAAATGATGAAATCGTGTACGTGTTCCCGAAAGTTTCAGCTTAAAAGCGCGTTTGGAGTGATAAGGAAATTATATTTAATAAAATGACTTATTACGTAGGACTACGGGGCCCCTCTCGAAATTTTAAGGGGATACACCGTCCTCCTGCCCCCCCCCCCAGTGTGCGCATGCCTACAGGGAACCTGTTTGGAATGAATGGCTTTTCTTGAGATTAAGATTTGGGCTCTTCCATCCTTGATGCAATATATTGAAACAGGTACTCTGTAGTTATTCATAGATGTTTGAATAGAAGAATCTACTCAGTACAACTCAGTTGCATGAAAATGATTGTAATAATGATTTAAGATTCATGAAGTTTATGTTCTGGCATGTTTTCTTGTCTTGCTGTCTTTGGACTTCGTAGCTATCCTAACCCGAAATATATACCAGTGGGATTAAGTTGAATTGGAATGAAGTTCACGTAATGGCTGTTTGAATAGAAGAATGTACTAAATAACTTGTTAGAATGAAAACAACAACTGAATTTTATCCACTCCATAAACGACAATATAGTTACACCGGCGTGTGTATGCATTTGTTACCAACAATACGAAATACAACTACAACAATGTCTGGACCATTCCTTTACATCCGTTAAACTTTTTCGTTTTGTTCCACTTTGCTTCAACCCATACAATGCTTTCTATAATTTGCATACGTACTAACGATTTCTTTTATTATGAAGAATCCACAGAAACACCCGTAAGTTGAGTCAATAAACACCACCTCAGTTGCATGGAAATTAATATGCATTTTTTTGAAATACAACAGAAGCATCGGTCGCAGAAAAAGACATTTTTCTCCCGGGGATGGGCGACTCGTTGAATTGATGAGTGAAACTGAGACAATGTGCGGTCAGCAGCACAACCTGAAATAAATCCTTGAAACGCTCTTGAGAACTTTTTTCTTTTCCAGTTTGCTTGATTTGAATTCTTTGTCAAACGCTTGTGGATATCAGACAAGAGACACCCAGATTTAGATTATTTGTGTTCTTAGAAGATACGAAATAGTACATTTCCAACAGGGGACAGGAAACTTTCTTAGGGGAAGAAATTCCCCTGTCAATTCCCACCCTGAGGTATCTAAAAAGGTAGTACATTAAGAGCGCATGTGCCTTTATCGTACTTAGAAAAGTTTCAATAAATATTCTTCTGATATCTTTTTTTAATACGACTTTCGTAGTAATATTTTAGAGGGTCCCTAGGCATGGATGAACTATATGTTCCAATAAAAAATTAAAATTATTGAAAATACATATTTACCACTGGAGGTATCAACATGGTGACACTTTTCCAATTTATGTTTCAAGCAAAGATCAGAATTCTTATTATGCGAGTGGCTGTACACCTAATATGTAAGTATGAACATTCGCTTTATGTGTAATAATACTCATTTAAATTGCATTCGTGAGAAGTGTAATGAAAAAAAATTGGCAAGGAAAGATTGTGAGAAAAAACCCTTAAACGTAGTTGAATGTATTGTCAAAAATACAATGTATTTCTTTCGTTGCCGTACATAGTTATTTTGTTACTAAGAAGTAAACTATTTCTCATACTGTGTTTGATAAATTTAAGTTGTTCACTAGTTACCAAGAGAAAGAAAAAAAATCAGACCGAGTGACTAACCAACGGAAGAAGGAAGGGGAAAGGCATCGGCCGAGTTCTTAGCAGTGAATAAGAAAAATCAGAGCATTTTTCTGATAAATTCAGGTTCTGTTCGTGATTGAGCAATAACATTGTCAAATACTTTTTATACGTTTTATTATTATTATTATTATTATTATTATTATTATTATTATTATTATTACTACTACTACTATTAATTAGCTAATCAATACTTTGACATCCTGATTGACCATAAGTGATTCCAGTGGTACAGCATCAAATCCCACAATGAAGATATTACCTGAAGTTCCTTACCGCGCAACATCCTCAACACAGTTCCACACACGTGCCCGGGCACTTCTCATGGATACCAGATGCATCCATCTAAAAAACACGCCAAAAACAAACAAGACGATCGGATTTTTCCGCTCTGCGAGGTACTCAAGGGCGCATGCGCGGGCATCTCGAACAGTCGACGGCCGCGGAGCGCAGCGCGGCGCGGCGTGGCGTGGCGTGGCGTGGCGTGGCGTGGCGCGACGGTTGCACCGCGGCGCTGACCAGCAGGCCTGCCAACCTTGCTCCTGAATGTTCTAGTGACCTGCTTGCGTGCGCCCGCCCCCCGCGATCGCTGTTGCATTGAGATACTCGTCACCGCAACGGACCACGGGCTAGAAGAATCGTAAGAGTTCACTACATGGAAGAGACTTCTAGCGGCATGTTGCTCTTATCGGTTGTTTTCTGTGGTTTCTCCGATCAACACCAGGCGACTGCCGGAGCAGCACCCTAACAAACGGGCCACGGAAAGCGCGCAATATTTTCTTCCCCTTCCTTGTCCTATCCTCACCCCTTACTTATACACATTTACTCTTACATGCACAACACTAACAGACGTGCCTGGAGACAGGTCGGCAGCTTAGTGTTTGTGCCGGCTGGGGCGGTGCCCCACTGGTGGGAGATACCTATTTCAGGAAAACCCGTCTAACCGACAGGTAGGTCGGCGCCGGATGTCACCATCCAGTGGGGAAAGATCATTGCTACCTCTCGAGGAAAATCACGTACTACACTTACGGGAATAATGACCTTAGCAGTTGACGCGCTTGGATTCACTTAATCTCGGATCAATTAATTAATCAGAAAGTTAATGAGACTTCACCAGCGAGTCCGCAATGTTACTACCTTAGACGCGTTAGATTTGCGAAATAGATTCATATCCAAATTCTTTAATGCCAAATACTTTTACGACCAACAAGGCGCTGTATCGCACCCACATTTTCCCTTTCGAGAAGAAGCTTCTGGTTTCACTACAAGCAATTAACAGAAGATAAACAACATGTTCAACAGTGGGTCTGTGCAACATAGTTTCAAACATATTTTTGAGACAAAATACTTCGTTGCCCAAAATGTCGTTAACACCGGTGAAACTGAATGCAGCCGTAATAGAAATTGAGGAATCGTTCGTTCTCAATTTCCCAGGACGGTTGCGTTTGTTGAGTCCAGCATGGGATAAGATCCAATACTTTTTAATGTCTCTCGAAATAATGGCATTGAAATCCTTAGGAACATACACGTGCGCATCTGGTACAAACAGCAGGCACGGTTGCGTCACTGCAGGGTGAGACCAATCATGCAACAGACACACTCGACGTCACGAACACGGGCTCGCTGGTAACGTAAGGTAGCGGTGTTATGTACTAACAGTCACGTGATGGACCTTGAAGCCATAACGTCTTATCTTAGGCCTAAGGTACGACTTTATACCTTCATAAATAGTGCACGCCTCTAAGAGCCTCTACGGTCACCTTACAAGCGACAAAATGGCAGCCTAAAAACAGGAAAAGTTGAATTTTTCCAACTCTGGTAAACCGATTCTCGTATGTAAGGCAGTTACAATTATTACTTACTCCACAACGCTGGCAAGAATTAACGGGATATGTTTGAGAGGTGACAGGAAAAAAAATCTCGAAAAAGGAGTTCAAATCATATCTTCGCGATAGGTTATGTCTTACGCTCATAACGGAAACTATTTTAAGGTATTTCCTATATTTTCAAGAAAAACAGATTCAAAATTCCAGACTACATACTCATCACGGAGGGCCACAAAATCTAAAACTCCATGCACAATGTATATTTGTTGTTCTGTTGACACGTAACGTGTTTTAAATGTCTCACCACTAGCCTACAATCTTTGATATGTTATGCAATTTCTCCGTTCAACGCTTGAAATGCTTCCTTTGTTATAATGCATAACGCAATGTTGCAAACGCTAAAAAATCTTCTGAAAGTTGTTCATTACGACGGTATAAAGGCGTTAGTCACGTGATCAATAGAGTTTAAGGATATCTCCGTACGCCTGGCGCTAAAACTCCCTAATAAGCAATAAGACATTCATAGCCGGACCCTACGCGGGGGAGGTCTTTGGTAGTGGCGCTGTCTCGGCGGCTCCAAAACAGAATTTCAAAGGATGGACCCACATCAGTTTGAGCCCTCCCCCATTTACACCTTTATGGAAAATGGAATATTTTGCCATATGAGTTCTGTCCGCTCGGGTTGGAAGGTAATACTAGTTTGCACTTGATATGATCCATATGTTTTAAATGATTTTAATAACTAGAGTAAAAGTGCAAAATAACACATTCTCGAGGGGGGCGCAGGTATGCCCTGGATCTGATACTGTGCTACGAGGCCCAGACACATGCCTAGCCCAGACAGGAACTCTGGAAAATAAAATGTTCGTGATTGAAAGACAGCAGAGTTTTAATATTTATGTCATGGCGTGATAAACAACTGCGGTAGCGTACATATTGTCGAGTTCCCAACTGAAGCTTTATTACACCGGGAAGTTCTAGGCCCAAGACAGGCTTTTCGAACGTTCATTATATACATTTCCAGTTTTCACTTAACCAGTTTATATTATATGTCGATTGAATAGGGCGTGTAATAAATTTAATATATTTCTATGAAAAAAAAGTGTCATTGGGTTTACCATTCTCACGGAAGTGGAAAAAACGTGAAGAATTTAAAAAAATTGAATGTATTACATTTTGCATACGAAATGCAGCAGTCATATGAAACTTGATTAAGAGAAATTAAATGCCCATTTTCTCTCAAAACTTTATTTTCATATTGTAAAATGTTTTCTCCAATTATTTTAAGTTAAAAGAGATTCCTCTATACATTATACACAATAGTTTATTTCTATACACTATACACAATACACTATACACTATACACAAGAGTTTATTTCTTTGATAAATATGCACAGAAAATTGAAAAACGTGGCCGTTATGTAATGAACATATGCAATCTAATAATTCCAACAATGCTAATCAGGTGTATATAACAACGGTGCCACCCAATCAGGTTCATTGTCACTAGTTCCCGTTGTTCTCTTCTCGAAAGAGTATGTCACTGATTCTATGCATAGACGGACTCAATCCGCAACGCGTTCATCCTGCATTTGAGTGAAGCTTTACTTGCAAATGGAACACACATTCAGGATTATTGCTTGCACCCTTTGGCCACGCGTTAGAACGATTCACCTGGCCAGCTAGATGCTACAATGATTGTTTACATTGAAATGTGATGTAATATGAAACAGAAGAGCTCTTAATATTGCACTTTCTCGTTAACATACAAATCTCATTATTCGTTAAACTCTCAGAGTTAGGTTACGTTAAATAATGTGTACAAATTAAGCAGCATTACAAAATCGAGTTTGAACAGTTCGAAATGGTACGAAACTAACATAAAATTTTGCTTCGATTTTTAATGATAGTGTATGCATTTGTTAACGATGATACGAGTACGTATTGTAGTTCTTTTTCAGGGTCAAACTTGCTACTTACTGTTCTTAAATCTCGCGCCGTTTTTAAGATTATTGCATAATTTTTGGACATGCCATTTATTGAAAGATACGATATAAGATTAACTTTCTGATTTTTAGTATTGACAAATCCACATTCAAAATAAATGATTGGAATTTTAGCTCTTACAATTAATGATGGTGAAAAAGAGTTGAAAATAATTGTATTGCTGTAGATGTTAGAGTTTCTGGCTCACTTCTTCCGCAATGCACAATTATTCGAGAGTTTTACATGAGTATAGTAACTGAATGAGAAATGAACCTGGTTTAGTTGTCCAAACACAGTCTCAACGCAAACTTTCCTTTTCACAGAATAAATTACCTGCCTATAACCTACTCAGATAAAGCCTCTATTTGGAACAAAATCGATGTGCACATCCGAGATCTGCTTCGGATAAAGTCTCATCTAAGTTACAAAGAACATTGAGACAAAACGGGAACCTTCGTTCGCTGTTTACATCCTAAAGCACGTCATCAGAACGACTCTTGGTAATCATTTCCTACTGTCTCCATTACCCATCGAACGTTCAGTTCAGTTCCGTCCCTCCGGCGATATGCATTATTTCGTCGCAATCTAGCAGCACTGCGTGCAGCCTCGTGTTCAGGCGCGGCGTCCCCAAATCGAATGAAGAAAGGTCATCTACAAGCCAGTGACATCTATCGAGTTTTCGGAGAACTACTGGGGCCCGCGCGCCCTCTACCACCAGCTTTGCCTCGCCTCGGCGTGCACGGCCGGCCTGCCGGGGATTTCAAGGGCGGCCTCCGGGACAACGCTGTTACGCTTTTGGGGGCAACGTGACGTTCGCAATTGACAACTCACCCCTGACCTTCCGCCCTGTGATGGGGATGGCCGTAAGCTAATAAACGCGGCGCGGGGCGGGACGGGGCGAGACGGGGCGTGACGGGACGGTGCAGCCTGCGTGATGGCAACCGACAAATTGTGATGCGAATTTCCTGCCTTGGAGCTGCCGCACTGTTGCCGTACAGCCGTTCCACCCAAATCCATTGTTTCACACTGTTCGGAAGGTACTAAATAAAAAAAGTTACATCAACTCGAGAATGAATAGAAAAAAATTAGAAGGGAAATTATATTATTCATTCTTTAAATAGTAATTTAAAGAAAAATTACTGTCGGATATCATCAAACAATTTCTGAGTTTATCGTGTTACAAATGTAGAATTATTAAAGAAGGGTAATTTCATACTATCTGATCCTCCATTAGTATGCATTTCAGAATTCTCCATTTTATAATTTTGAATTTTTGGAAGTATTTTGTTATGCGAGATTATAAGAATTGAAATTAAAAGTAGCTACCTTCTGAAAACTGTAGTAGGGAACATTACACTACGAGATAAACAATATTTCTCGAAATATGGAGTCGGAAAAGACCCTCCTCTCCAAATAATAGGCAAAAATATAATTTTACATTACGGAAGACTTATTATTTGAGTGTCAGCGCCGTAAAATTCCCATTTCTACCACACATTTTTGTAAGAAAAATTTTTCTAATATTTGAGCAAATCATCATTACAGCCCAATGTGAGGTACTTCAGCTCAAATATACACGATTATCTAGATTCTTTTGGAAGAGAATGTGTTATGAACCTTCTAAATAGAAGAACAATGAAGTTACACTAGTTGAATACATATATTTGAAATTCATAACAAAAGAACAAAGAATCAGTTTTCCACTTAGCAGTATCCACCATCTCACACACATTAATATTTTCATTATAATACGCAGAAAGACATACATTATTTCTCAGTCAGAATGTCAAAAAGAAGAAAAATGAGTTAGAATGAGAAGGAAATTGGGGTTAAAATAATAATATGCTTGAATCAATCTGATTGCTTACTAGAATAAGTTAGGAAATTATTCTAATAAACGAGTGGTGTCGAATCCGTAACTACCAAACCTTACCTGGGAAAACAAAAAGTACGGATACTGCTAAGTATGGAAATGTGTCTGGGCGCGACCTCCGCTCCCGTGGCGGGGCCGAGATTAAATCCGGGGGAACCCATTAGGCAGCAAAGCCGGCGGTGATCCTCGCCGGCGCGGCGCGCACGCCGCCCGCGAGCACTAAACGGCGATTGGGCGGGCGGTGCGCCGTGGGACTGCACGAAGAGCGTGAGGCGCTGTGTGGCGAAGCGGGGTGGGGCGAGGCGTGGCAGGATGGGACGGGGTGGGACGGGGC
>BOPP01000036.1:3584581-3608492 GCA_017312745.1 Gryllus bimaculatus
TGATGATGATGATGATGATGATGATGATGATGATGATGATGAGAGACTCCTTGTCCCCCTGGGAATGAATTAAATACGTACACATTATTCTTCTAGTTCTTTGGATTTATATCAAACGTTTAACTTTCTGACTTTTATGAACCGAAGTGAAAAGATGGGCAGTGAGAACTAGCAGAAAGCACGAGTTGAGAGGACTGGCAGTACTGCCTTATATCTTTACAAGTATTGTGTTTGTGTTTATCTACTGGAAATCTAATATTGAATGTATTTAATTGTTTTTAGTTTTCCTTGGTCATCGAATTCGTTTTTATCCGTGATAGATGTCTTTTTAAAATGTTCTACCGAATTTGACCTACCCAAGAAAGGCAGCTAAACAAGGTTTCAACTCTGAGAAAATGGTTTGCAATTTGTGTGATGTACAAAAATTTTAGTAGCGGAATTGCTAGAAAGTAAAAGCAAACTGACTCTGTCAAGAATTAGCAGTCCTCCAAACAATTATAATTCTGAAAGACACACAGAAAACATGGGGATTTGATGAGAATAGCAATCGACAAATTGTGCAGGATGTTGTTTAATTTCCTATTTAACGGCGCACTCTAAGTTTATTCTCTTATTGCTGTCAGTATTTTATAAAACCATAGCCCTTATCTAGAGGGATTTACTCGTTGATTGCAATCTATTAAATTCTAAATGACAATTTGCATGATCATAATAATTGTTTTTGCGTATTACATCACTTGTGAAAACTATATGATTAATAGCGACAAAAATGCCTCCAGAACATTACTCTGCCAACACAACAGACGTAGTTTTAGAATGCGACTCCTGGCATAGTCTACAGGCACAGCTCCGTTTCTGCCTTTGGTTGCAAGTGCAACATGATACCAGTGTTGCGGGAGCGTTTCTGCGTGACGGCGGGTCGCTGACCTCTCCGTGTGCAGCGCCATGTCTTTCTGGAGCTCGAGCTTCCAGGGAGCGAGGCGAGTCTGGGCGGAACAGAGTGCAGAGGCGAGGCCCGGTGGGCAAAACTAAAGGCGTGAGGGTGGGGCGGCGAAGGCGAGGTCGAGGGCGAGGTCGAGTACAAGAACGAAGATGCGGGCAAGGATGGGAGCAAGGGAAAGTTTGAGGGTGAGGGGATAGCGAAGAAGAGGAGGATGGAGAGGTCAGGTGCGAGGTTTAGAGCAAGGTTGATGACGAGGGCGAGAGTGATACGGCGATCGAAAGCTGAGAGGGCAGGAGAGGGGGACCGAGAGCGAGGGCAAGGGCAATGGTGAAGGCGATGGTGATGGTGAGTGCGAGAACGAACTGAAGGGTGATGGTAAGAGCAATGGCGATGGTAAGGGCAATTACGAAGGCAATGGTGAAGGTGTTGACGAGGGCGAAGGCGAGGGTGAGAGCGAGGGCTAGAGCCAGGCTGATGGCGAGGGTGATGGTGATGGTGATGGTGATGGTGATGGTGATGGTGATCGCAAAGGTGGGCGAGCGCAAGGGCGGGGGCAAGAGCTGGTGGCGGATGGCTAGAGCCGCCTCGGGCGGCGCGGGCGGCCGAGAGCGAGCCTCGGTATGTGTCTGTGTGTGCGCGCGAGCGTGTGTGTGTGAATGTGTGTGAGCACGGACCGTGTTTACCTATTTAGCACGTGTTTTATGCCGTGTAGCTGTCAATCAGCGCCGTCCGCCTGCCCGCGTGCTCCCCCAATAAACGCCCGCGCGCCGCTAATAACGCTTCGCTATACGCGTGCGAATATTTCATTCCGCGGCCGGCTCCGGTGCCACGGGAGTGGTCTGGGTGGGCGGGGTGCGAGCTTTCGGGGGAAAGTTTTGAAGAGATGGAGAGGAACGAGGAACTGTTTGCAGTATGTAGAGGGCGGATTTTAATGAAATGTTATTTTTCCCTTTTCATTTTAGAACAATGCCGTTTAGTATAGAAATTGATTTTATGTTATGACAAAAGAAAATGACAATTTGTTGTTTATCATTGTTTTGCATTTTTTGTCGATTTCGACTAATAAATCATTTTTTATGCATCTATGCTTTTCATATAATACTTCATTTTTAAAGCATTTTTTGCTGATTTCAAAGATTTTCGTATCATTTTATTGATACTTGGTTCAAATAACATTTAAGTGGTGCAACAAATGTTGAGCCTTGAGTAGCCTATTCAATTTCTTGGTTCGGAAATTCTAATGACAGCCGTTGTATGTAATCTAACGTTGTGACGCCTGTCAGCGCCATTGTCGGTTCGGTTGATTTAAGGATAACATAAGACAGAACGTTCCTGGTAATGAAGTCAAAACCAGAATTTTTCCAACTGAGTACACTTGAACGAATAGAAGAATCCTCGATTACTGCAGTAACATATCCAACAGCTTCAGTAGTTCATACGAACTGGTATTGATAAAAAAAATTCACGTTATTTTTCTTTGCTTTTAGGGCATTTTAAAAACATTTTAAGAGAATTTTAATGGCAATGGCAATGCCGCCTGCTCAATTTGTGCCATTCGCCTTTTCTGGTTCTACCTACTCTGTCTTCTGCGATTGGTCCCGCCTCGAACCATCCGACAACGATCGGCAATAACGGCGCCCAGATACATTGGGGACTTCATTTCTCTAAATATTGTAAAAATACATTTTGGGGTAACATTTGAATCGTAATCGCAACGTCTATTTTGATAATCGAACGCTCAAACGCTTCTGTTGCACGTTGAAATACACATATTCTTCGTGGACTACAATAGTAGCTTTGATCTTCCTTTCAGCAGCAACAATGCATATCTTACAGTGCAGTATTATACCAACAAATGGTAAAATTGTGAACGCTAAGCTCATTACTCTTAACACCTGACTTTTTGACTTGTGCCGCTATTGCAGCCCACAATTTACATATACAAGGTGTCCAGGGAGCAAACAACTAAACTTCGAAAATAAGGTCTTAAGACAATGTTAAGCATATTTTGCCTAATAAATTCCTTTGCTATTTTAAACGGCTGAGCCGCAATTAGCATCAATTGTTGGCTTGAAAAAATACTTTTCTTTTTTGCAAAAATGTGCATTTCTGAAGCATCTAAACATTCTAAAAACATGTAGTGTGTTTATTTTTTTTACAAAAGAAATGAATATATTTGTTCAAAAAAAACCATTAACATAGGAATAAAAAAGTACCCAATTTACATAATTCAATTGCTTTTTTATTTCTGTGTTAATGTTTTTTGGGAACAAATATATTCATTTCTAGGCGCGTATCCACGGGGAGGGAAATAAGGGAAATAACCCCCCCCTCAAATTTTTTTAGTAACTTAATTTTAACTTGCCACGAAACTTCCAAGTAAAAATACTTTCTTATAAACATTAAAACGAATACACTTTTATCGCAACATGAACTCAGTTTAGCCTGGTCATTCTACATAATCTGTAATATGACACATTCGGCCAAAATATTTTGAATTAAAAAAAATTCCCTCCTAAACTTCATCGCTGGATCCGCCCGCAAAATAATAAATAATTTACGTTATTGGAGTGTTTATATGTTTCTACAACGCAAATTTGTACTTAGAAGTATTGTTTCAAGCCAACGTTTGTGTGTATTTCTGCTCAGCCATTCGAAATCCCGAAGGAGTTTATTAGACAAAATATGGTTAAAATTGACTTAAGAGTTTATATTCGAAGTTTCGTCGTTTACACACTGGACAGCCTGTCCTTTCGATTTTATATGAAGAAAATTTCCTTCTACTCCCAAAAGGCACTGCCAGCCCTGCCCATCAGTCTCTCCCGTGCGTGGCGCGTGGGAAGCAACTGACAGCGAGTAGGCCTGAGCCGTCAGGGGGCGTGGCCTTTCGGTCGCAACACGGTGCGTGTCGGTGGAGGAAATGGACGCCAGCTGCCCGGGGACCACCCAGATCGGCCGCAACCCCGGCCTCGTGTACGTTGCCCGGCATAATCAACAATTAGGCTACAATTGAACGTTCGTTTACCTGACGCTTATGCCGAGGTACCGCGGATGTGGAAAATAGGTTTGCATGCCATCGCGTTTGTTCCCGCTGCTTCTGTTGTCAATAATTGAATTCATTTCATTAGCTTGGTGGATGCATAATGTACTTCTTTCTGAGGATAACTGCGCATTTTCATTGCAATGGATCGTCTGTTCAAACTATTACCATTCACTGCGATGTGAAACTAGGCGTATTCTCTAATGATATGTTCCAAATGTTGGTGATGCGAGTGTATTTATTTCTTTAATTGATTTATTGCGTTAAAAATTGGTTTTTAAGACATACGAGATATTTAGACAGAAGAAAACTGACAAAAAGAGAAAAGACGATTTAATAATTTTAGACATACCCTGAAAACATTCGCTTTCTTTTGTTCTATTACTAGTCTGCTTCAATATATTCGCCACATCATTGAAGTAGGTATCAGAAATTACTCGATCATTGTTTGTATAAATATTTTAGAGGTTGTCATAACATTTATTTGGCAAACCATATTTCCTGCTGAATTTTGTGCTGCACTGCTACGTCAATTCCTAAATATTCTCTAAATTTTTATGATGAAAAAAAAAAGATTAAGAAAAGATTAAAGTTAAAAGATTCTTCTAAACCAGATCAAATGAATGATACCTATTACTTCAGCAACCGTCATTGCAGCTCAATTTTCATGCCACCGTCTCCTTCAGCACCACACCTATCACTGCAATTCCGTCATTCGGCTAAATGTTATCCGTCGTTGCCGGCGTCGACAATCGGAGCCATCACCGCACTATCTTGTTTGCCGTATCTATTGCCACGTTCTCCTTGAGAGCACTGCCACTATCTACACCATGCTGTTTGGACACAATATGTCGTTCACCATAGCCACTGCATACAACCGGGGCTGCAGCCATTGCATTTCCTCAACTATTACCATCGTCTTCTCCCACGCCATCCTCTCCTTCAGACTCCACCACATCCCGCAGACAACACCAACATCGCATTACTTGTCTACAACATCGTTTCCGTTACTTTCTATGTTCACTACCGGAGCAACAAACCATCCTTCATAATTACCGTCGCCTCCGCTTTCTCACTATCGTCATTGCTATTGTCACTACCACATCGTTTGCCGTCCGCCTTCAACCGGAGCCACCGCCCTTGCATCTTCTTCAGCTTCTCTCACGCCCCCTCCTTCTCTTTCAGCAACGTCTCCACCATTGCCACCCCCGCGTCGTTTAGCCACAACATCGCTTCCACCGCCGATGCCGCAGCCGCCGACAACCGGAATTACCATAGAAATCGAGTGGCCGCTGCTTGCGGGAGATCGCCGCTCGGCGAATGTAGATCGGCGTGCAAAACCGCGGGTAGTTATGCGCGCCCAGTGGCGGTCGTCATTCGCAAGATACTACCCGTGAAGCGCGGCTTCTTTATGTATAAGCGAATGGTCCGCCGGGGACTACCGTTGCGGGAATGGAGGCTTTAGACGGGGACGTCAAAGTTTGCTCTGCGTCTGCCGGCCTTTCTAAGTCGTAAAGTTGGCTACGCCGTATGAATAGTCATGCCTTCCCGTCCAAATGTGGGTTTACGCCGCGACATGTCATTAAATTTTATCTTGTGGTTATGTTTAAGTTCAGGTACGAAGTTTCCTGGGAAACAGAAAATCATCATCATTATCAACATCCTAGACGTCATTTGGCAACGAAGTATGAAGTCGCTTATGGCTTCATTTAATAGGAGAAATAAATTATATCTTCTTTCTGCAACGAAACTGCTTTGGGGATTCATCCTCAGGTCATTTATGGAGATGATTTCTGAATACTACTTAGTTACAAATATGTCAACTCTTTCGCAGTGCTTTTCCTTCTAATCATTTCAATCGTTTGCACTTCAAAGCGAACTTTACTTACAAGATTTTCAAAATTAAGGATTACATCACACGATATATTATTTTACTATTTTAATAAAACCTGTAACGTTATCACAATCACGGAACCATATAGATATCCGGGAATCTCTTGCGGATAACCAGTCAACATTCTGTCAAGATAAAGGTTCTATGAATAGCTATCAATATACAGGCAAAGGCCAACACAGATATGATGACAGGTGTAAAGATATAAAGAGAAGACAGTAAATATAACTTAAGAGCATAAAAAACGGCACAAGTTAAGAAAGTTACATGGGAAGAATATGCCAGGTCTTCAATTGCATATATCAATACATTACATGATGAAAATTAATAAAAAATTTTAACAGGCTTACAAGATGTAGGAAATATTTATCGTAAGAGATTTCTGCAAGAAGTATCACTTCAAATGCATTTTTGTAGGATTGAAATTAGTATATTTTCAGCCTGATTAAACAATCATATATTTGTGACAAGTAGAGATAATTACTAAGAATACACTAGCTAAAAAGATGTAAATAATCAAATCAATTCTAAAACACGCAATTCAAGAGTTCGAATTATAGAGCGAAAACAAGATCATACTATTCGTCCCTTTCTCATGTTTCTTAGCCTGAAATACAAAAGTACGCCAGGGATTGTAGAAGAAATAGTTCAATGCTTGTAATATTGAACAGATGTGCAAATGAGCCGACGGTCTGTTAAGCTGTTGGACGTGCTGGACAACAGTCATCGGAGACAGACTGGGAAGAGCCGTCTACGATTACGAGCACACACACAGTAAGGAACACAATTGAGTTGTCTCGTGAAGCATCAAACAAACAAAATCTACATCAAAGCAGAAATCAAGATAAGCAATACAATGCAGTTGCCTGATGAAAGCGATAGAAACTTCAGAAGAAACAGATGAATAAATTACATCAAGCCTCAAGGAAGTAGAAAGGCTATTGAAAACATTGTGTGATTTATACATGGCGTCTCACAAGTGTTAAGAAACAATTATGAACATTTTCGTGTTTTTTCTCCTATTCTTTCAAAAGGTTGACACACGATACAAATAGGAACAATGAGTAAACAAAAATAATGAGATAATTTTTCACTTAAAACTTCAATAAGTCAATAAGATAAAATAATTAATAACGCCAATTTATTTCCACATACCGTTACATATCTTCTCTGTTCCAGTGAACAACTAATTAACCAGTTCGCAATTTGAATTCTACTCATACTCCCACCTACCAGTGTACGACATTGCTGACTTGGCGACAAGACCCAATATATGTCTTTTGCCGAAAGGGCCTCTAGTTGTGCGCATTGTCGAGGCGTGTGCGCTCTCGGGTTTCCCGTGGAGGCTGATTAACCAATATTTCGGCCACGGAACCAGAACCTTACTCACGGCGAGCTCTTGTACCGATGGACCGCGGGAACATTGTCGCTTTCATCTGCTCAGTAGACCATCATTAGTATATCTCAATAACCTTCGTACTTGAAGTATTTATACACTTTAAAAATAATTAGCTAGTGAAGCACAATTGTTCTCGCGTACTTGTAACTTTGGCAATTTTCGAAAATTCAGAGACTTTAATGAAATTGGGAAATGCGACAATTTTTAGATGTCTCTATATGAGAAACAAATGTTTAAAAAACTCAGCCAGATCAATTACGAATTATTAAGTTTGATGAAAATCCTACACCCGGTTCAAACGCTAGCGTTGTTCACAAACGGACAGACCAACGGACGACCAGACGGACGGTCAGGCAGATGGATGAGGAGAAGGAGTTTTGTCGAGAACCGATTTTTTGGTATCAAAGGTCAACAAATGGATTCTGACCCTCTCCCCCGCTTGTAACAAAATTTTCCCATCATGATTTTGCTCAGCTGATTTTAGCTCAGAGCCAACTTTACCTCTATCTCTAGAGCGACTCTGACTGGGAAATCCTAGGGGTCGGGTCTCGCCGTTGGTGACTTTTCGTCGTTACCTTCATAGTTAAGTGGAATTCAGTCGCTGGCTAGATAATTCTAGTGATCGGTAAATGTATGCTTTTTCTCCTTTTAATGCGACAATGCATTACGCTAACAAACATACCACGGACCTCACGCAATCTTTCATTTCTCTTCCTAGTCCCATCCTCTACCCATTCTTACACATACTTGCAGATACATGCTCTACACCACCACACATGTGGAGAGACCAATCGGGAGCTTAGTGTTTATCCCGGCTGGGGCTGTGCCACGTTGAAAAAGATGCTTGAAGAAGGGATACTCCTCAAGACAACATATATGTTGGCGCTGAATTTCACCATCCAATCGCCACCACCTGCCGGAACCCGCCCACCCTACGGGACTAATAACCATAGCAGTTAACGTATCCAGAGACTTGAACCTACCAACCAAACAATACACCCTCCATCCCAACCCTCTGCCATCCGCTGGCATCTGCGATCCGTCTGCGCCCTGTGGAGTCTTCAACTGTACGCCCACACGCACGCGCAAACTGACACGTTTCATCTCCACGCTGCGCCGCTAAGCGGCGGAAACAGACGCGCGCGCAGTCAGCACACAACGCGCCCGCGTGCGCGGGCGCGCGGCGCTTCGCTTTTATTTCGTTTTAAAATACGGCGCGCGCGCGTAGATAAAGCGGTGCGCGGATTGTCCGCCCGTACAACGTAAATAGAGAATAAATCAGATGCAATCGCGCCGCCCGCCGACCACCAGCGCAGCCGCCGCCGCCAAATACGCGACCCGACGTAATCGCAAAGGGTGGTCGGCAGAGGGGAGGAAATGAAATGGTGAGGAGTGGAGGTAGATACTGTTTGAGTATGTATGTATACTCACCATATATAACAACATATGCTACACAGTCCTTGACTGACACCCACAACCCCACCCACCACAGCCACCCACATACACACCCACCCACCTCACATATATATATATATATATATATATTATATATTATATATAATATATGTGTGTGTGTTGTGTGTGTGTGTGTGTGGTGTGTGTGTGTGTGTGTGTGTGTGTGTTGTGTGTGTGTTTAAGTGTGGTAATGTACATAGTCAAAACAAGAGAGAGGTGGGGAGAGCGTTAAGAAAGACGACACACGGACCAATAGTAAAATTAGAATTATCGGTGACCGACTGCCAAGAGTGGCTACCGGGAATACAGATGAAATGAAAAATGGTGATTCAGTAGACCGACGGGAAGACAAGTACGAGTGCGGTTGGTAGACGGGAGGGAGATTGCCGGGCGGCGGACGGGGCGGACGGGCGGACGGGCGGACGGGCGGACGGGCGGACGGGCGGACGGGCGGACGGGCGGACGGGCGGACGGGCGGACGGCGGACGGAGGACGGGCGACGACGGACGGGCTGGTCTGACGGTCCTGACGGACTGCGGTCTGACGGTCTGACGACTGACGGTCCTGACGGTCTGACGGACTGGACGGTCCTGAAAGGTCTGAGGCTGACGGTCCTGGAACGGTCTTGACGGACTGAGGTCTGACGGACTGACGTCTGACGGTCCGAGGACTGACGGACTGACGGTCCGACGGACCTGAACGGACTGACGGACTACGAACTGACGGGACTAACGGTCTGACGGTCTTATCGGAACTGACGGTCTGACGGACTGACGGACTGACGGTCTGACGGACGGTCGGACCGACGGACGGACGCACGAGGGAGCGCGGTGGGCGGGCGGGCGGCTAGCAGTATGGATGTTGTGGGCGTGGAGTGTACTAGGGCGCCATTGGGCCGCGCATTGGGCATTAGCGGCGGCGCAGGTGAGCGATGTGGCCCTGATGAACGCGCCGCTGAATCACCGGCGCCGCCGCAGAAAACGCGTCGTGTTTTCGGTCGCGGCCGAGATGAACGAGTTGCATGCGGCAGGTCGCGAAATCCCGCGGCTTGTTTTCGGTGCCACCCCCTCTGTTCGCCGAGGGCCGGCGACGGCGCGCCGTGTGCAATGGATGTGAACTCGAACTAATTAAAACGTCCTGCATCTTTGAATTACGTCTCATTTAATATGAAAATAAAAGTATTAAATTGTATTTTATGGCAGGTGTGCTGTGCAAATGTGCTCGATGTGTTAGGTGCCGAAACAAAAGTGTAAAGGTACGAAACTGCCAGAATGGAAATTAGTAGCAAACATTAAATTGTATTATTTTTAAAGATTAATAATATTGATATTTTACGATAACAAATCAAAAGGACTGTCTAACCATACATCACAATTTCAAGAATTTATTTGAATCTGTGTAATTGTATATTTTGTAATTAAACGTATAATATATAGAATCAAATCAAATAAATATCCAACCAGGGAAATATCTGACCACGTCCATGAAACGTAGGCATAAACAAATGGTAATTATTTGCAACTCTTTGAGTACAATGTGAGTTTTGAAAATATGTTTTTGTAATGTCTTATTTAAAAATTATCACACTACAAATTACAGTGTAACCGACTAATCTACTCTAAACTCTTGCTATGATGTGCTCTACGAAGAGAACTTGACAATATGTGACCTTCGAAAAATTCCTCTTTTGCAATTGATTGTGATTGATAATATTTCTCTGTCCCACAAGTAAGTATTTCATTATGAGCTTAAAGCTAAAAATATTATTTAAATCGTCCTAACTTCATTTTCTACTTTGCATTTTTTTGCTTTATGCGTTTCATTATAAAAGTGAAGAAAAAAATTATACCTCTTTTATTCTAATCTATACCCTAAAATTATTGTTGAATTTGTTTTGTAGGGTATTTTAATATCTTCTTCCTACAATATGCATTGTGAAGTTTTTATAACGATTTTTTTTAAATTTCAGTATTCATTAATGTATACGATAATGAATGTTTGTGAGGCAGCGTGTGTAAATTACTTTAATTTATCGTGGTGTCCAGACTCCACTCTATTAAGTCTGTCTAAATTCATAATGGACGTATGTGCATGTGTGTGTGTGTTTGTGTAGGGAGGTGACGTACACGTTGGGCTCCAAAATGATACTTTTCCTCTTAGGAAAGTAATTACTGCTTATTCGCCTAAAAGTTAAATTAATAGAACCTTTCTGAACCCTACGTGATAGTTTTGCGTTTACGCTTTATAAGATGCTTAAAAACTAGAGGTTCTAAAACAGCTCGTACTTTCTCGCTCGTTTTTTTCGCGCAAAATTACGCGAGAAGTACTCAAATTGTCGAAAAATTGTACATTATCATATTTCAAAATTTATTTTGAAGGAACAGACGGCGCATAATTTGAAATAACTTGGCCACTTATGTGCCAACGGTTATTTTAAGGGAAAATATATATCTTTAATGTTTTAAATGTAGGAAGACTTCTAAATAGAATTGAACTGCGGAAATTTTTTTAAAAAAAGAGGGTTTTCATCGAACATGACACATACACCATTCTCTTTAACGTGTTTCACAATGTCCCAGGGACTTCATGTAAAATACCCCCAAAACTAAAATATCAGTTATCAAATCGAGTTGTCGAAATGCTTCTGCCGGCGCATCCACTTCCAGATTCCGTCCCATTTCAGGTGGCGAAGCGTAGACCCGGACGCCGAAGAGCGCGCAAAGAGACGAGGGCGCGGGTAAAACGTAAGGACGTGTGCAAGTGCAGAGCGAGGGGAGGACATGGAGGAGGTCGCGGACGTGGGCGAAGTGACGGGCGTGAGTAGGAGTGGGAGTGCGAGGGGCGAGGTATAATGGGCGCCAGACACGCCGTCACGCGTGGTGTCGCCGGAGGCGCTGGAAGTAACTTGATCAATTCCACGCGCGGAAACAATAGCCGGTTGCCAAACGCGAAATCAATGCGTCGCAACTGAAAGGCAGGCAATGACATTTCGCGAGCGGCTCTGGATGCCAGCATGGCAGCACGCTGGAAGAGAGAGAGAGGAAGAGAGAGAGAGAGAGAGAGAGAGAGAGAGGAAGAGAGAGAGAGGGAGGAAGAGAGAGAGAAGGAGGAAGAGAGAGAGGGAGGAAGAGAGAGAGAGAGAGAAAGAGAGAGAAAGAGAGAAGAAGAGAAAGAGAGAAAGAGAGAGGAAGAGAAAGAGAGAAAGAGAGAAAGAGAGAAAGAGAGAAAGAGAGAAAGAGAGAAAGAGAGAAAGAGAGAAAGAGAGAAAGAGAGAAAGGAGAAGAGAGAAGAGAGATGAGAGAAAGAGAGAGAGAGAAAGAGAGAGAGAGAAAGAGAGAAAGAGAAGAGATAAAAGAGAGAGAGAAAAGAGAGAGAAGAAAAGAGAGAGAGAGAAAGAGAGAGAGAGAAAGAGAGAGAGAGAGAGAGAGAGAGAGAGAGAGAGAGAGGAGAGAGAGAGTAGAGAGAGAGAGAAGTGTATGTCATGGGCAATGATGTAAAAGAAAAAATGTATCAGTCTTTCGAATAAAGACTAATAAGGTTTTGGGACATTTAAGATACATGAGAAAGCGCAAGAATATAAATTTACATGTTTGATTAGCGGAGGAAAAAATCACCTAAGACAAAAGGATACATTGGAAATATAACAGGGAATGGATAATCAGGAAGGAGATAATTTAATACCAGTACTGGAAAGTGAAGGATACATCCGACGTGATTATAGTGTGTAAGTCACGTAAGAAAAATACGAAAAATATAGAGAACAATTCTAATGAAATGCTAAAATATTTGTGTTAAATACGAACGAGTGTAGAAAGAACACGTGCATTGTTGAGCGATTAAAAATCGCAAGAGGTACCTGTTAACGACAAAAAAGATAAATCAGTGCGTAGAGAGACGTGCGAGTTAACAAAGAGAAGATGAGAAAAGTTGAGAAAGCGTCAGAGTGAAAAGATTTAATCTTCACATATGCACCGGCGTAACATTTGGTTTCGGAACACTTCTATCATGACTGCTTCTGAGTTTCGGCATGAGCCGACTTTTTTTCCCTAGGGGCCAGTAACAAAGATAATAGAAATTGTAGCCTGATAAAGTGATTATAACGTTTAGTATCTAAATAAATGTCAGATGGTTCTGTAGTTTGTGTCTTCCATATTATTAAAATTTTAAGAGAGTTCGGTAATGCTGCAGTAATCTGAATTGCGATGAAGATATTTTCTATTTTAAACGAAAGCCTTTAGTGACTTATTACATATTAAAAATTGTGAATCGCTGACCAATGCCTAGAGTGACATGTCAAGCAACAGTGTTACTTTACATATGGTTTGTAAGAGATACACTTTACATTTTGTTGGCAGTGAGAATGGAAAATTCGATTCTGCACCTTGTCATACAAAAACAAAATTTTGACTAGATTTTAAAAAAAATTGATGAAACTCTTACTTATTTTATGTACACCAGGTATTATACTTTTACTTACACACAATGCTCTTCGTCTAAAATCATCACCAAGTCCAACGAACGTAAGCCCCTAGCGTAGAGCATCACCATTAATCGCTTAGGGCTGACAAACAAATGCCTGGCCCGACGCGATGGCCAACGCACCAAACGCAATGCGCGCATTTACCGCACGCACACACACACTGGGCCACGGGTGCGAACAGGTGCGCGCGAGAGCGGGTCGCAGCGCGGCCGGGGATTGCGCAAATGCGGGATATCAAGCGACGCGCGCTGCAGCAGCCGGGAGGGCCGGAGGCGCTGAGTAACGCCGCGTATTTACGTGGCAGCAGAGCGCGGGATAACGCGGGTGCATGGCCAAGTCGCGGTCACGGGCCACAAGCACGAAGATGCTCCGAGAGCGAGAGTTATCAGGTCAACGAATAAAGGTGACATCACTCAGATCATTAGGGAGAAGAAAAGATCGCGACTTATATTATACGATGCGAATGGGCTTCTATTGACCACGCAACACATTTCTCTCTCCGAGGCTGTATATATACTTATATCGATAGTGAATTTTGTTCAAAATGATATACAAGCCCGACTCCAACTGAAGCCACGAAAACGAATATATATATATATATATATATATATATATATATATATATAAATCGGTGGGTTGACTAAATCATTCTACTCCAATTCCATGACGTTAGTATTGGAACATCAATTTAATTAACAACAATATACGTTAAAATATTATTATATCTCGTTAGTAACAAAAGGGAGACGATTTTAAATATCAAGCCTTTTGAAGGATACATTTCATCTCAGGGGGCACCAAATAAATGTTTCTCGCAATTTACCCTTTTAATTAGAAGTGTTCCTAATTATGCGTTCAAGGAATGAGAATTAAATCAATTGGCTTTTAATAAGACTTTGACGGAAGAGTATGAGAGTGAGAAGAAAATCACGAGAGGAAATCACTCAAGTTTGAAAACACGGGACTCTGTTCATAGCGCAGATGAGGTATGAAGAAAATGGTTCTATGACGAATAAGCGAATAGACCGAAACATTGCTAGAAAGACACTGGCCACGAAACGCGATAAATCAGGAGTATCTTTCATTCTAGAAGTCCTGATAGTGAAGAGTGACAGTAAGTTAAGAAAATCGATAGGAGAAAAGAGATACAAGAATATGAGAGCATCGAGAACATGATTCAGGAGAATACTAGAAACTGTTTGAGAGTACAAGCAGTAAGAGGTGGTTCTATTGTATTTCACAGATCTGCGAAGTGGGAGTGCAGGAGAGTTGCAACCTGAGAAAGAAGAGTAGGCAAGTATTTTGGTGAAGCAAATGTAAAGTGGGAAGGCAGTATCTCGGAGGAGAACAAACGACAGACAACGGACGGAAATATAGGAAGAAGGTGTACGGATGGATGTACAGATCGAGGAGAAGGTACGCGAATTAGGGAAGCAGAGGAACTACGTGATTTGCGCGGAATGTTGCCAGAGATCACCACTGCGTGAAGTGAGTTCAGAATAATGGGAGGAGATAGCTAGGGGCGTGAGCTGGTCCTATGAGGCGTGTGAGCTTGAAATACTGAGCATAAAAAGAAAGCAAAGTGAGCAAGGAAAGATAGACCATGGGAGACGCAGATCCTGTGAGAAATGAGAAAGGGTCGATTAAGAATAGGGGTGGGGAGACAAAGGGACTTTGAATGGGTGGAAGTAGCAGACTGGAGTTGGTCGAGGGGAAAGCAGAAAGATTGGGCATGATGAGCAAGCGGGACAGCAAGGGCGGTGAGCGAGGGCGGCGAGGACAGCGAGGACACAGAGGGCGGCGAGGGCAGCGTGGGCGGCGAAGGCGGCGACGGCGGCGAGGGCGGCGAGGGCGACACGAGGGCGGCGAGTGGACAGCGGTGGTGAGGGAGCGGGTGAGAATGCGGTGAGAGTGGAGAGGGCAGTAAGCATGGTCACGGTGCAATTATGCAAGTACGGCTAATGTGATGAGGACAGAGAGGGGGCGGCAGCAGAGAGGGCGGAGGGGGCTGTGAGGGTAACTAGCGGACAGCGGTGGCATAGGGGGTGACAATGCTGCGAGAAGTGGAGAGGGCAGTGGGACACGTCCACGGTGGCAATCGCGGCAAGGGTGATGAGGGCCACCGAGGGGCAGGGAGCGCGGCGAGGGCGTTGTGGGGCGGCGGGGGACGGCAAGCGGCGTGTGGCGCGCGCTCTTTCTTTAATCCAATGCGTTCGTTATCGCGACAGTTACACGGATTAAGCATAGCCAGCAATAAACTTGCCGTCGCGTCGGCGACACATAAATATCGCGCGGGGCTGTGTGCGGGCCGGGCCCGTCGCACGGGGGCTCTGCGCGCGCCGGGTCGTCCCCACTGGCGCCGCCATCGCGCGCGTATCGTTCTCCGCCCCGCCCGTCCCCGCCACAAGCCCCACCTCGCCCCTCCCCTCCTTGTTACTCCCTCCTCCCCCCTCACCATGGCTCCCTCTGCGCACGGCTTTTGCTCGTGCGGCTACCTACGCGTTCACGTTTTTTTGTAGACACTCTGATGGATGCGATTTTGGACCTGATAGATGGCATTTGTTCCAAGCTTACGAAGCAATTACTAAAAAAAAGGAGATAATATAAGATCACTTCATAATACTAAATAGGAAACGGTATTTTGTTTCGTAAACATTTTAATTTTTCTCTTATTTTGAGCCTTACACTGTTGTGAATAACAATAACAATCAATTGCTATATTATCACGTCAGAAGTGCTACTTTCCAGCATGCTTCTAATGCCCTACCGTGCGTGGTTTGCAGTACAATGTTGACGTTATGTTAAAAGTAAGTTTAAAATTGTTCTTGCCATCTTTATGAGGTGTTTGTAGAAAATGTAATGACAGAATATAAATATGTATCGGAAGCTAGCCGTGAAACAGAATGAAATACTGTTGAAGAACGCATAGCAGTTTGCGAATAAACTAATTGTCACCTATAAAGCTTTTAGAAACGGAAAGATCATATCAGAAAGAAATCCTACAAAATAATAAACTATTACAATTTTTAAATAATAAAATTTAAAAATACAATTTATTCTTGAGTTTCTATCGTTCATATTTTCTGTTTTTATCTCGTTATCTTGTCATTTCAAATTCTCACCAAGTAATTTTCTTTCAGAAAATACACTAGTATGACTATTACAATATTTTATATTGTTTCTGAATAAAATATTTTTAATTCATTGATATCAATAAATTCCATGGAATATACAAAGTGCTAACACCTATCAGTTTCATGATAATACTCAAATATACTAAAGGAAAGAAAAAGTTACTACAAAGTTCATATAGTTAGAGAATTCATGGACTCTTTGAGTAACCTTTTCTGACGCACTGATGGCTTCACCCTCACACACCCATCTACCCATTCTCCAATCACCTTCCTTGCGCGTACTTCCACCTCCCACCCGCCCTCCAGGTTTCCACTAGCTATTCCCACACCGCCGCGCATCCCCACTAACTCCCGGCGGAGGTGCGAACGGACTCAAGCGGTGCTCAGCGCAGCTCACGGCGCGCCGATGTACTAAGCTCGGCCGTCGCGCCTCAGAGAGGATTTCGACGCATCCGCTCGCTTACATGTTCGCTTAGCACGCACGCAATATATGTATTACTAAGTAAAAGCGAGCAAATATAAATAGCTTTGATAGTGTTAAGTAGTTGGATCAGGTTGAGTAACATGGTTTCATAAATTTCTCACTCATTAGTCTCATGTGCTTTTCGGTCAAGGTCATTTTTTTGTATGTGCACGATCACTTATGCTTAGCTGCCAACTGGCGTTGCAAGGAACATACGTATTAGGGGCATACCACGGGAAACACACTACACAGCTCCACCGCTTAATTAGGTGTGCCCTCCTGCTCTGTAGTGCTCCGTACCAAGAAAGCCCCTCGGCCATCTCGGTGTTATTTCTACCTACACTGTGGTGGCTCGTATGTTCATCTCAGCACTTTCTCCTGCTTGACCGGTATATAACGGTAATACATTATAGCGTACATAGTTGCAAGACCGCAACTTTAACTTTGTAGTCCGGAAAGCCCTAGCTTCGATTTCTGACAATTGGTAGGATATTCGAAAACTAGATATCAAGAAGCTGAGATACCTGATACCCGCATCTGCATGAGAATTACCTGCATGATAATTCTCTTGGCCGGGAGTTATGATCGGCCGTTTCCGCGGTTTTCCAAGTGGTACCGAAGTTGTACCTTCATCAATGGGCTACGGACCGTACGTGATTCTTACGAGCGATGCAATGATGCCCTGAATGAATCCCATTTATCTAGAAAATTTCCGAAAACGTTTCGAGATTCTTGAGTCAGTAACAAGATCTCAGGCCATGACGATAACAGGTCACACGCAACGAGTAATGCTCCAGCGGCAGCATTGCTGTTACCTCTGCAATATCTCTGACTGGAAGGTTATCGTGTTCGATTCCCGACGGTAGCGGAATTTCTACATCACCTTGAGAGTTAGATAGAATACAGCCGCTGTCTGGAGGAGAATTCGAGCGTCCTGCGGTTGCGATTGGACGGTGGTTTCTCCGATTGATCACGAAGCGAATGTCGAAGTTGGGAGGCCAGTCAGGAGCGTAGGACTCGTCTCTAAGGAAGTGCATGGCTGGAGAAATGACTAGGAAAAGGTGTGACTTAGACGCATGATGGAGCATGGACACACGTTCCAGCGGGTGAGAAAACCGCTACCTCCAATGTTATAATATGTACAACACTTCCGGGACTAATGGTCATAGTAGTAGACGCGCCTGTAAGGACTAAATAACCAATCACAGGTAACAGGTAGTGGTATCTGAACTCGTCCCGGAGATTCGGTAATATTATACTACCCTCATTAATGGATGTTTCATGGGCTGAGCCCTGTTTTGAAGGGGAACGATTCTCTTGTACATGTAAACATTTTTGATACCACATCGATGTAGCGGAGGCGGTGATGGCAGTAGCTGGGAAGCTGGCGTTGGCTGAGGCGACGGCGGCATTGTCGCCTGTCGGTCCAGTCGTTAGCCTCCTTCCTCCGCGCGTTAAGCAATTCAGGCCGTTTCGGGCAAATTCCTGGCGGCGCGCGCCGTCCGCAACGAGGACCTTCCGCGACGCGACGTAGTCCCGCGCAGTAATTCGGTTAGTGAACTGCACCCCCCCCCCTCCCGCCCACCCGCGACCGCGGCGACCCGTGACAGCGCTTTTGGACGCTTACATTCACCGCTGGCCGGCCGCTCAGAGGAGATGGACTGAAAGCAATTCTTCAATAACACTGAACCACATAATATTAACATGTGAAAATAATTTGTCAATGTATCTATACTGCGATTTATCCATCGCTGCACCTGGCAGGTATCGGGTGTTGACGTTTTCATCCAATCGGGATCATGGGGTCACTATGGTGATGTCACTACGGTGACGCTGAAGCTCGCGATCGGATGAAAGTGTCAACAGCTGACACCTGCCAGGGCCAGCGTTGGATAAATGGCAGTATACGTGGCTATCCGAAGATGAAATGAAAACTTAGACTTCCTCAGGCGAAGTCAGAATCTACATTCCTGTTCAAGAGACACCGCGTCCTAGACGCAGCTTCCAATGTTTCGACTGTCATGCATTTCGCCCTGATAACTGTCCAAACGTTGATATCTGAGGCCTAGGATACGGACTCGGGAAGTAAACACTGACTACTTCGCAAAAGGCTATTCAACATGTCAACGTTTCCACACCCACAGGCCTTTGGATGACAGGTAAAGAGTTACAGCGAGCAACGGAACTCTTGGCATTGATAGCGGTTGAGGTTTCGAATTACCCCCAATAGCCTCTAGATACAGTGGGTAGCGCATTCATTGCGTCAATTACGCCATCAATTGAGAAGGGAGTTTGAACAGTGTGGGTTTGTCTTTGTTGGGAACCGCAAATCTACGCTCCACTCCTCGTATATAGGTAATCTTTACTGCCCTATCTTATGACGCTGTCCTGTAATACTTCTCCAAACATGGAAAGAAATCAAGCTGATGTAAATCTAAAGCATAAGAAGGGATGGAATATAAAGTTAGGAATTGAATCCGTTATTAAATCTCTCCGTCACGAGCTTTCTTGTATACACGTTCATTTACAAGATATAGAACAGTTTCTTACGGATTATACAGATTATTCAGACTCTGCATACATATTTCTAAGCGCAGGGTCAAGAGATTATTCCGAGTCAAGCCGTACTCATACGTTTAATGACACTCGTACATAGAGACTAATAAGCCACTTCCTCTAGGCCCTTTACCATACCGCTAATCGTGACACTCGTGCAACGCCCACCTGCAGACTCCGGAGTGCTTCAGCCACCTCATGTGCAGCAGGTTTTCACCTCCCTGGGAGAGCAGTTTTACGTGTTAACCCGTGGGTGTCAGGAAGCGCAGCCTGTCTTGCCGGTCGCCGGTGTCACGTAATCCCCCTCTTGCCCCTCTGAGGGAACGGCCGCCTGTCACCGATCGCATGATTGATTAGTGATTCCAAGCACGACAACTGCTAAGGTCATTAGTCCCGTAAGTGTAGGGCATGTGTTTTCTTCGAGAGGTAGCCCGAAGTGGCCTTTCCCCGCTGACCTACCGCTGGATGGCATACAACAAATTGGTATTGCTGGTAAATTAATTGTATTGTAATGACAAGTGTCACGTGTTTCAAATTAGTACGTGTGAAATACTGTAATTCTTTTGTTCTTTTATTCAGATAGTGAATGACATTAGAGAATTTTCAATGAGATTGTGATGGCCATGGTACTTAAGAAGTATAAGGAAATAATTTTAACAGTGTAAATATTTAATTGTTGGTTATTGTGCAGATTGTAAAATTGCATTAGCGTTTGCTATTTTCTCAATTTGATTAGTGTAAGGATAAAAACATTATTTCATCACTTATTTTGTTATTGTAAAAAGGTATAATGAAAAATGAATAAAATATTTCTCAATAAAGTAAGTTATTTCTTACAACAAATTAATCGTCTTACACTTGATATATCAACTCAAAATTACTAAGATGTTCCATTACTCATAAATACTTCATCAAACCCAATATTTACCTTTTAGATCGCATCAACTCAACTTTTCAATGAGTTCTCATTGTTTGAAGAGAATCTATCAAACGCGACATGCTACCATGTGGGGAAATTATGACAAATTGCAATATATCATAAAATATATTTTGTTGACATTTACTTCCCATTCTCTAAAACTGATTGTCAATTATGATATATTTTTTCTCGTATTTCTGACTTATAAAATTTTAATTGACGATCTAATGAATTATTTCTGGCAGAAACTTTACCATTTTAAACCAAATTTGTCACTTCAAAAATATCTAGAAATAAGGAATACTGATAGTTTTTCGTCTGCTACCCTTATCTAGCGTAATACAGAACGTTCTGGCAGTGTTAGATGCAATAATAGTGATTTTTCTCGTTTGTTACTTTTGGAAACACACCCACGTGTGTAAGAAAGGAAATTGTTTCTTTGGTTACCCTATCGGGGTGTTTCACCCGAGACTGTACGTTCTCAACTGTAGATTTTTAAGACCAAACAAAATTCTTCAAACATTTTCCTTTGCAGCTTACGATATATAAAAAATGATCACGCTTAAACAAGCGTCCCTGAGCTACATTCTAAAATATCTCAAGCAAATACCTGTCACAAAATGGAACTTCGCGAACAGACCTTAGTATTAGAAGGTTACTATAGTTGTGGAAACAGCCATAACCAATTTCGTAACAATAACAGCTTCCATGGTAAACTGCTTTCACTGTAAAACCACCACAGAAGAGACAATAAAACAATCTCTACTAAACAATACCTGGGAAATCCCTGGTAGAAGCTCCTACTTCGAATCAATAGGCATTGCGCCCCGTCTCTGCACTGCGCCAGAAGTTTACATAATTTTGCGTGCAGCTAGACTCCGCTCTCCGTGGAACCCGGAGTAAAGTTGTCTCGCGGTGGAATTACCGGAATATTCAGGCTTAAGACGCTAATAAGGCGGAAGACCCCGCACAATTGAAGCTGACGCGCGCGACGTCAAGATCTGAAAAGTCAGAATAACTGACAGGCAGTTCGTGACTTCGGATTGAGCAAATGTCCCCAATGAGCTCACGACACGAGTAATTGTGAACGTCTCCTTTAGGGAAGATAAATGCTGTAGCTACGCTAACAGCCAACTTGCAAAGCTTAACTTGTACATTAACGTCTGCTACCCCGTTACCTGGTTTGTTTAAATTATTTGATTTCGTTTATTGAATAAGTCACTTACGTAGTTATTTATTTTTGAGATGTTCTTTTAGCATTTGAGCGTAATAAATTTTCAACGGTAGAGACATTATTTGATCACAGAGGTATATTTTGTTGTTAGATAACTTAATGCGATTTTATAAATAGAAGAAAAAAAGAAGAAATAAGTGACGAATGGAAGTAACGAAGTATTTAAGAATTGTACCACCAGAACATTTGTAAAGTTTAATCAATAAAAATGTACATACAATAAGAGTATACTTCGATATAGTAAGAAAATAATAGCATCCTTTACTGTAAAGTGAATTTTGTGACTATTTAATATAATTTAAAAATATAAATTGTATAATTTCGTATAATTGTGTATAAAATTTTCGTTTAAATGATTGCTGAGCATTTTCATGAGTTCCACGTGTGTAAAATGAAATTTGCTTTGAACCTTCTCGTGTAGATGCTGCAACATTATAAATTTATTTTTCCAGACCCTAAATAGACCAGAAAATCGCTGCGATGCATTCACATGGAGTATTTTTTAATTGATTTCAGATGTTTGATTATGCCAGAAATGTCAAACTTGAGAATATTTTAAGACACTTTTTTATAGTACGAATTGTGTGGGTATTCATAGTTTCCTGTGTGGAACATAATATTCTATTATCATTATGTTATTTACCGACTCTTTTAATTGCTCTCAGATACATTGATAGAGGTCCATAATTTTGTACAAGTGGCGGACGACGTACCTGCGCATGCAATAATTCTTTAGCCCAGGCTTCTGGATCGGGAGTCTGTGTGAAGGTGTATTGCAGAGGTGCTGAAACCATGAGAGAAAGCCCAACGTTTTACCCCACATTATAATGTCTTTCTTCCAGTTCTGCCCTTAAGTAGGCTACGAGAACGGGAGTAGAAACGTTGACCGTTGTATCACGGACACGGAGTCTTTATAACATCAAATATCACATAAACGAAAATTGCTCCTCCAAATCAGACAACCTTTCCATTGATTGATTGACTTATCCGTGCGCGTCAACTGCTATGGTTAGTATAGTGAACGTCTTTATCCCGGGAAGTGGCGGCGATCTTCCCCAGCAAAATGGCGATATCCAGCAATGACCTGCACTTTAGCTTTCGGCCCCCCCCTCAGTTACCTGCCACCAACGGGGCACCGTCCCAGTCGCAGTAGGGACAAACTCCAAGCATCCGACTAGTCTCCCGACTTGCATGGTCGTGTAGAGCATGTAAAAGTATGTAAGGAGTAAGGATAGGACAAGGAAGAGGAAGGAAAGATCGCGCACTCTCCGTGAGCCGTTTGATAGGATACTGCTTTGGCATTCCTGAGGCACTGATCGGTAAAACCACGAGAAACTATCAATCAGAGAGGCCGGCCACAAGAATTCTCCTCCAGACAGCGACAGAATTCCAACAACCCTTCAACCTTTGTATCACGACTAAAAGGTTCGCAATCCCAGGCACGTGCCCGGCGCGCTGAGGTCAGCCGCGAGCGACGGCTGGGGTGGGGGTGGGGGGGAACTTCGGTGGAGGAAGAGCCGCGGCCAGCGAGTCGCCCGCCAGGCGTGACAGGGCAGGACGCTTGCGTGACACGCACGCCTGCGCACGCCGCTCAAGTGGAAAATTGGCGCGTGGCCCGTGCGTGGCGTACCGGGCGGGAGCGAGCGCGAGGGCATCCGGCCCCTTTTCTTAATTGCCGCTCTGCTCTGCCTCTTCGACGGGCGAGTGGGCGAGGCGCGGTCTTAGGAATCTGCTGGGCAAACTGTCTTACTAATCCTCACTGATTGGTCTGAAATAATTTACAAAAACATGATCAAGTGCTTCTGAAAATATTACGTTGCGATGTAACAGTTCAATTGAGACAGTAAAATCACATATGTTACATCATCAGTTCGCAGTACGAGAGAGTAACATTTGCGCTATTTTTAACTTGTTAAACTCTTCTTTATTCATTGTTATGTAACTTCGAAGCCTTATTAGTTAACCTCTAAAAATATATCATTAAATAGTCTCCATTACTGAAAACGAGTTCATTTGCTTCAAAGAATGATGGGAAGACCATGGGTAGGAACGTCTTCCCTCCTTACGTTAGTCGAGTACAATGTCTGTCCACAGCGACGATGGGTGAGAGAGTTGGTAAGTGAGTGACTATGTGTGGGTGTTACAGAGGGTTTGTGACTGTGAAGATGAGAGAGGATAGTTGCAGGAGAGTGGATGATAGAAGGTAGATGGGACGGGGTGGATAAAAGAGGATGTGAGACAGGCTGGATGAGAGAAGGGGCTCAGGGATTTGAAAGTGGCCGGTTTAGAGATTGACCGATTGAGAGAAGCCGTTAGAGAGTGGGCCATAGAGAGCAGTCGGGTGGGAGTGTCGGGTAGAGAGTGTCCAGTAGAGAGTGTCCGTTAGAGAGTGTC
>BOPP01000036.1:3611194-3624776 GCA_017312745.1 Gryllus bimaculatus
GCCGCTCCATGCCCCTCTCCTCGCCACGGCCCGCCGCCTCCACCTGTTGTCTTCCAGCCGCGAGGCGTTTTCTGACATCTTCCCGGTGAAAATGTCCTACAAAAATTGCCAATGAGATGGAATATGCAAACCCTACAAGATCTTTGGTATTCGATTAATATAAAATGGAGAACGTCGAAAGGTAGGTACATTGTCCAAGGGTAGTTAATTCAAAGAAAGAGTAGGCATTTTTTAATGATGGCTATTGAAGTTTAATTCTGAGAGGAGATGCTATAAATTGGAAGTGTACGTAATTAAGTCATAAAAAATGTTTAGTGAATGACAGTTTAAAGCACTACTGACCAACAGTGTGAAGGACAGGGAGTCCTAGAAAAAAATGGTGATACTAAGATCAATGCAGGTCGATCACCAGAGTAAGATGGAGATTAAATATTTTATAGGCAAGAACTACGGTGAATCATCACGTACATCACGTAGAAAGATGCGAGTGACGTATCCGTTTCATATACATCATATGAAAGAAAACATTTCACCTAGAACATAGTTTAAATACTAGTTTAGAAGAATAGAGTAGTTGAAATATGTTAGTTAACCCCAATTTTGGTCCACGAAACTATCACTGTACTCTGAAAATAATTTGTGAGGTTGATTCCAAAAATGTAACAGTAAATATTCTATCGCATAGGTTTTAAATTATAATTTCAAGTTTTTCTTTTCAAATTTTTTTAGGTAAGCACTTCACATAAATAGGGCCAGAAATTAGAAAATATGTTAGAAAGTAATTTTTGTATTGAAGAAATAAAATAAAGTTTTTGGACACAAAAATCAATAAAATATCGATATTTACAATTATCATTAAGATAACCCTAAAGAATTATCTCAATGACAGCATCTTACATATCTAACCATGTGTTGCCAATGTAAACAGAGCCTTCACTTACATTACTGGTATTAAGCTTCATGTGACTCGGCTCGAGGAACAGAAATTTAATTTTCAGATTCCCTTGCCATGAACGTAATTCCAAGGATTCCACTAATGGTTATTCTTTCGTTTTTGGAGCCAATGTTAGCCGCAGACAAGCTGCGCCAAAGTGGGCGCGAAGAGCACGTCCTGGCTTCGCAGAAGGGCGTCCGAGATTAAATCGTCGCCAGGCATCCCAGGGGCCCCTACAAAGTGTTCTGCAGGAAGGCGTAGAACCCAACTGTGCGCGGAACCTGGGGTGGCGCGCAATGAGAAAGGCACCAGCTGGCATGAACGTCGGCAAGACGAACCCCAGACGGGGATGAACATCGATATTTTCGAGAAGCCTGTGGTCCGCGAGAAACCCGGACCGACATCACTACCTCCGTTCCGTTGATATTTCCTTCTCGGTGCTCACCCTTGACAGGCCATTTTCTACATCCCATGATTTCTCACTGTGAGGAGACGTATCTATAGTGTTAGTTAACAAGATATATAATGAAAATGATGTGATAAAATAAATATATTGGAGCTGTCAACCACAGGTTAGTGGAGTCAATTAAATGTAACGAATGATATATTATAAATTTAAAAAACAACAACAAAAAACAGATAGATGGAATACGCCAGTGAAGAAGCTAGAGTGAAAAATAGAAAGAAACGAATGGTAAGCGTATTGATGTCAGAAGAGAACAGAGAAAATATTCAAGGATACCAAGAGAAACAATTGTGCATATAGGAGATGGTCCCGGATGCAAAAAGAATATCCAAGTCAGGAAGTAACAGGAAGGGCATACTTTGGAGGGTTTGGCGTAGGATTAGCGATGCGAAAACTCTTAAGTTATAAAGGAAAGACGCGCAAAATGTGGGTAAGGAAATTGTAACAAGAAGGTGAGAAGAAGACAAGAAGAACCCACGCAAGTAGACAACACGAATGACGATACAGTGCGAAACCAAGGACATTTTAACAGAAAGTATCTAGAATCAAGACGAAGTAAGGAGACATCTTTACAGGAAGGACAAGCATTTATTGAATTCAACGCCTACTGACCATTTTTTTCTCTCTTCCTTCAAAAGCAAATTGTTATATTCTCTCCTTCTCGCAAAACCATTTTTCCCTTTTCTCACCGCCTCCAACACCACCTCCACTTCCACCAGTACGTTTACCTTCCTCACGCATTCCATCCCACCCTCATCTCACCCTCTAACATTATCCCTCCTCCTCTAGCGTCTCTCCTCTCGCATCACCCTCTACCTCACTCGCCATCGCGAACCAATATCGCCGCGTCGCCTCAGCACGTGCCCGCCCGCGCTCCCCCCTCGCCTTAACGAGGGCGGAAGTTTGCGGAAGTGACCAATACTTTCCATAGGGTGCTCGCCTGCTCGCGCCCGCGCGCCGCCACGAATAAACCACCCGGGCACGTTCTCAATTTCGGAGCGCGACGCTCCTCCCCCCCCCCAACATCGTGTCACGCCGCGTCGCGCAAATGCCGCGGAGACCCGAGCCCTGGGTCGCTAGTACGTTGCTGGAGGCGGGCGTGCCGGCTTGCCAATGTTCAAAGATCCACGAGTGCACTGTAGCTGGAACTAGGGATTGCAGAAATAGTGTTTTTAAAACGACCGATATTTTCAAGCAGAAACATCGATATTGTAACATCGATGTTTCGGTTTCGATGTTTTCTTCGGATCGATATATTTCTTCCGAAAACACTGATGTTTAAAAATGTCTCATAACATAAATAAATTTTTCAGTATCTATTTTATTTGTGGATTGGTCGTACTGAACAGCCATTGTCAACTGTCACTGTCGTCCATCCTCGGGCGGACCGGAACCGTTTGCTATTCGCAACCTGATAATTTTACACGTGGTAATAACGTTAAACTGCAATTTGAATCTGGACTACATAGAGAATTGATTAAAAAATTAAGATGACACAATCAATTTTAAGGCAGAATATCTTCAAACTAATACGAACGTGTTATTTATAACATTTTAATATGGAGCGTTTCATCATATTTAAAACATCGATATTTTAAACATAATTTTTGTGGGTGTTAGGAGGCTATTTTTGATATTGGAAGAAGTTGTAATATTATTTTGGTGGAGGCTTTGTACTAAGTTTGGGGAGGATGTTGTTCATCATTTACGGAGGGTGTTGAACATCGTTTGGGAATGGAGTTGTACAACTTGTGGAAAGGTTATTGTATTGATTTCGGGAGAGGCTATCGTCATACATTTTTTGGGGAGTTTGATGTCATGCTTGTAGGAAATGCTATCGAACTACGAATTTCTACTTATTAGTATGTAAATTATTCAATAAATCAGCAAAAACTTATTTTTGTAGTGAAGTCTACGATAGTCATTACAAAGTTGACAACACAACTTAAAATACCAATAAATCGAGGAATCAATGCAATTAAATGCCGCAAACAGTTGGAAGTAGTGATAATATTGATATTACGTTAATGCATAACGCAAATATTATATTCAAGGGCGCAAAAACTAAATAATATTAATCAGTGATAAACCTTTGGTATCTAAACTTGAAAAAATAGAATGTAGTCATAGTCAAGCAAAAATATGAAGCCCAATTGTCTATATAAAAACAACCTATGAGAGAAGAGAGTTGCACTGACTATAAATTATATATCTCTTTTAAATAAGTTATTTTCAAAACGCAATAAATTGAACAGTTATTTTTCGACATCTATATACCGAAATATTGAAACAAATTTACAAAACATTGAAAATATAAAAAAGGCAGTCCAGTAATTATAAAAAACACGATCTGTTGGTGCCACCATCATCACAATCACCTGCGCCTCTGCCTGTTCCTAGCCCACGCGCTGCCGTCGCCAAAGCGTGGCATGGCACGCCCCGCCCCCTCGTAATTAACACTTGCGGCGCCGCTGGCGGCTGCAAGTCGCCTGGATCTCATTACCGCGATAATGGCGTCTCCCTCGCGCGGACGTGCGTCGACGCGACGAGGGCGGCGGCGGCGGTGGCAGTGATCGTGACTGGGCGATGGGGGCCACGGAGCGGTGACACGGGCGATGACGAGGTTGATAGCGGCGGCAGTGATTCTGGCTGGGAATTTGGACTCCTGGACGCTGGGACACAGATGATGGTGACGTAGTAAATGGTGGACGACTGATGGCAATGGTGGATGGGTGAGGAGCTGGTGGGGAAGATAGGAAAATGACTTATCAGAGCATCCGGGCACTGGAATTCTCCTCCAAGCAGCAACTGAATTCGACCTAGTCATCTAGTTAGTGTCGAAAATCCTACCACAGTCGGGAATAGAAACTAGGACCTTACGGTCAGAGGCACTGCAGTGACATTTATTGATGACCTGAGCTACCTAAGACGGTACCATGAAACGATCATGAATGACAAACGATCCTTACGTTTTACTAGCCTGTGCTAACACGAGCGTTCGGTATTGGTTTCCCAACTACCGAATTATTATTATTATTATTATTATTATTATTATTATTATTATTATTATTATTAATATTATTACGATCTGAAAAGTCATATATACATTTGCAGGCGGCAAATCAGCAAAAAAGGTACGCGACGACGGATGCCAAATGAAAGGTACACATGGTATCATGGGTAGCAACGAAACTGTATAGAGCAAACGGTCGCCCTCACATACGTCTCTCTCTTCCTCCCCCTTCAGTTCCATCTCCACCCCGCTACCTCCTGCGTGGCAACCCGCGCCAGCCCCCGCGGAGCCCCTCAGAACGACGGCCTAATTGGAAGAATGAATTTATCAGCCCCCAATTAGCGACGCCCGGGTGAAATTGCGCAGACGCCGCGGCGGTGGTGATGACCTCGGCGGAGGAGTCGGGTGCGATGGAGAGGCGGCGGTGACGACGGCGGGTGAGGCCGTGTCAGAAGCGGAGTCGTTAGTGGCATCGGGAAGGGTGGCGATGGTGAAGATGACTGAAGATGGCAGCGACAATGCCAGAGTCATTGTCGAAGGTGATGGCGAACATAGTAGCCGAGGCGTCGTTGATGGCGACGGGGAACACGACGGTGGAGGTGAAAGCGGAGTGATACTAGGCGTGGAAACGTACGTGAAGTCAGTAATGCTGATTGGAGAGGTGTTGAAAAAGTGATGGTAGACATGGTGGAAAGATGAAGTTGGAGTCGATGGTGAGGGTGGTGAGGGTTATGGTGAAGGTGAGGGTGAGGGTGAGGGTGAGGGTGATGGTGATGGCGAGGGAAACGGCGAGGTTGACGGCGAGGGTGATGATGAGGGTGATGGCGAGGGTGATGAGGCATGACCCGGAATGTGATAGCGAGGGTGATGACGGTCCTGCTAGCAGAGGTGATGGTGACAGTGATTGCAGATGATAGGGAAAGGATGAGGAAGTGATGGCGGCGGTGACGGCGCCAGTTTTGCCAGACGTGAAGGCGGGGCTGATAATGGGGGCGTTCTCGGAGGGGATGTCTGACATGATGGCGGAGGTGACGCCGAATGATTGTAAGCCACCCACGATGGCATTGAAGCGGCGCCGGACAGGGCGGCGGTTGCGAGGCAAAAACAGGGGCGGCGATATTAGTAGCCGCGTTGGCTGGGGGCAGTGGTGGCTGCGGGGGCGGTTATCAATTGCCTGTTAGCCGGCTCGGGTGAGCTCGCCCGCGCCGCCGGTGGGCCGCGGCCTAATTGACGGGCGAGAAAGAAGAGAGGCGGTGCAATTACCGGCAGCGGCGCCTTGGCCGAGGCTGCGAGCAACGCGAGACGTTGGCGGTGACGGTGGGGCACGCGGTTACAAGCCGGAGCACCGACTCTTGACTGCAGTTGAAATACGAGAACTTCTCTTAGTTTATGACAGTACTGAAAATTTGAGAAATATTACGAATGTTTGTTGTACTAACAACGACAAAAAAAATACGTCGGCTATTCTGAATTAGTTGCTTAGAAGCAAAAAAATCCAAATTAAAAAAATACTTGCATACGTTTCATATTTGACCTTCTCAAATACAATAATATATCTGAGTATTACGGGTTAACAAAAAGGAATCCACTACGTATTTAAAACAAACATGCAATTGAAGAAAATTTATTATTCAAGTTAAAGATCAGGAAAAAATAGATTTGATTGCATGGATAGATTGTAGATTGCATCACATACACTCATTTTATTATTTTGCCACACCACTTCATCAACACAACAACATAACCGTATCACTGATCCTCTCTCTTTTTATGTTGTCAGCGGTTTTGCATTTTCCTTTGATTTCTTCTTAGCACTATCACTAATTACCCTAAAACCACTATCTCACACTATTTTGCATTGCTTTAGATGGTAATGGAGTACAAATTTAATTATAAATTTAGTAATTTAATGTATATAATATAATATAATTCTTTATATTTATTTAAATTTTGAATGAAATTACAAAGTGTAGGATATGTTCAACTTTACATTTTAGTAAATGTTCAAATTTAGTTGAATTACTTACAATCTAACTGAATTTAATTTACTACTAACCCTATGCTTCATCAGACAAGGGTACTCATAGAGCATGTCAATTGATTTATTCTATATTGCTAAATACGTCAAAGAAAGCAATTATTAGATATCCGTAGTATTATACGAGTTTGACGTACTGTATATTTACTGATTTGGATATTTCTACTTTGGTTAATCAATTACAGGTTCTAGTAAAAGTTATTGGCGAGATAGGCAATATGGCGAGTGATTGGTTTTATATTTAATTCAGAGTGTAGATGCTTGTTGGAATTGAACCAAGGAGCTTGGGTGATGGATCTTAGGAAATTGTTTGGAGTGACTTGCAAGTAATATTATTGGCAGCAACTTCTGTGTTTACTCAATTTATGAAGCGTAGGCCGGAATGGTCCCTAGCCTAGCACCCTAGTCATAAATATAAATTCTATCCCGGTATTTTTCAAATTGTTCAGAATGGAGGCATTACAAAGTAAGTGATGACATTTAACGTTTTCCGAAAAGAACATAATGCCGTATAGTTTTTCTTATGGACGAGAAATGTGACTTTCTCTCTATATATCACAAGGCGTTTCATGAAGACGACCAATAATAATGGAAGTTCTCTCATAATTTACGTGTAGCTCATTGAATGTAGAGACATCATTGCAATTTCATATGAAAAGCGAGATATCAAGTATCATTAATTGTGCCCGAATGCCTTAATTGTAATTGTAACTGTGTAAATGTAAATTAATTAAGGTGGTAAGGAGGAAGAGTAACCTAGTGGATTGAGCCTCGCCACAAATAAATATCTCAGAGATCTCATCAGAGATAACTACGGTTCTAAGAGAGCACATCACATCAACCCATTCACAGCATGGTTTCCAAGATGCTTAACCAACTGTTCTGTTAATCTTCATCGCTTTCAGCGGACGACTATCAGCGCACGTTTTCTTGACATCTCATTTTGCTTATTGAGAGATGTTTGGGAATGAAGTATTTCCTGGACATTCTATCACATTAAATCTATAGGTCATTTGGTAATCTCTTCACACTAACTTTACTACAAATATCAAGGCACCATGTTTTACAGCCAAGAACGAAGTAAGCTCATCAGCAGTGTTATCGTTGTTCGCCAATTGTGTGCAGCAGACAATCTCAGGCAGTAGTTTCAATTCCACATTTCCTTTCATCAAATATAACTAACATTGTTTATCGTTCTTTGGTTTATTCACAATTCAATTCTGTATGTCAAAGGAGAGAAGAGTAAGGATTCCTGAGGTGAATAAAAAAGCGAGCAGCACCGCCTTTTGCCAGCGGCGCACGCCTCAGCTAAAAGCGTCGCGGGCGCCATCTATCGCGGCTAGTGGCAACTACAGCGCGGCGGCGCGCGGCCGCCCGCGGCCCGCCGAAGACGAACGCTCGCCCTTTTCCCACGCGCCACCGCCCACGCCGCCCACGCCCACGCCACGCCCGACCTCCCGCAGCCCGTCATGCCGTAGGCGTGACGCTCTGGGCCCCTCGTGCCAGAACGGAATTCACTAGTTACGAGAACACCCGTGCGGACGATCTGTATTTGTTAGCTACGAACATTGGTACGCAGGCAAACCAGAAAGAAATGTCTCCCAATTCTTTTACTAAAAGAGGTGGCTCAGGGCAACAACTGATGTCCCTGCAGTGCCTTTGATCGGGAGGTCCTAGGTCCGAGTTCCGACGGTGCCACGAGTTTTTGACACTAGCTTGTCAGCTAGATGGAATTCAGTCGCTGTGTTCAGAGGAGAATTCTATCGGACGGAAGCTCTAATCGGTAGTTCCTATCTCTGATCAACACCAGGTGCAAGCCGGAGCTGTTCCCTGACAAACAGCACGCGCGATCTTACCTTCCGCTTCCTTGACCTATCCTTACCCTTTACTTAGGGGCAGACTCGGGAGATTAGAGTTTGTCCCGGTTGGGGCGGAAGCGCGCTGATGGGAGATACATGGTTGGGGAAAGTTCCATCAGAGAGACGGTATGTCACCGCCGGGGGAAGATCAGCGGCACCTCCCGGCGGGAAGGAATGCTTACGGGAATAACGACTTTAGCAGTTGACGCTGCCGCAGTCAGTAACAACTAACGAACAATCTTAAACCTTTTTCTTTAAATTATTCAATAACGTACAAATATTGCTTTTTTTGCCGTTTCTCATTTCTTCTACAAGAGTAAACGCAATAACAGCTTCGTATCACAATAACAAGTATCACTGCTTTCAAATACCAAAATTGTTAAAAACGATTCCAAACTGAAAGACTAAAAGTGTGTAGAGATGGAATAGTATTTGTAAGAACATTAGTTAGACGATGGATTTGTCGTTGTACAAGGTGGTGAAACAATATTATTTGAAGAATAGCAGTAACCGACAACGGCCGTGAGCTCTCGCAACATTCAGCGCGATGTCAAGATTATACGCGAGTCTGCCGGGTAACAACAGACAAATTGTGTCGCTACTTCGTATAAATAACTAGCAATTCTGAAATTGAGTAAAGCGACTGAGAAATGATAATTCAAATGCCAGTTCAAATTTGACTTTTCAAATTTTCCTCCCAACTGCCGTTCTGCTTCTGCGGCATCTCGGAGCACCGGTGGCACGTGGCCGTTGCATCTCGCTGCAGTCGTCGTTGCCAATACGCGGCCGCCTCGGCGTGCACTTCGCCTCGCGCTGGAACCTGTTCTTCGTCGAGCCGGACCGGATCCCGGGTTTTCGAACCCCGGCCCAGCCGTGAGAGCGCTCCGCCGGCTCCCCTCCGCGGCCCCGCCGCCCTTCTGCGCACCGTCCTCCAACGCGCCGCCTCACTGACGCCTCGCCGCGCGCGACCGGCGCCGCCCCCGCGCGCCCCGCGCCGCCCCCCGCGCCCCACCCGCCGGCGCGCCGCCGCCGCCGCGCCGCCCCGCCGCCGCCCCGCCGCGCCCCGCGCCGCCCCGCCGCCGCTGCGGCCGCCGCCTGCCACCGAAGCCTCCGCCTTTGCTTTCTCCGACTCTTTCCCCTTCACTGCTCTGCCACGCTGTCTCCACCACGCCTAATGCCGCCCCGCTTCAATCTCCTTTTTTCTCCTCACCGTATTTCTCTTTGTCTCCTTTCCCCCTCCTCCAACACCCCCTTCTTCTCCCCCTTCTTTTTTTCTTCCTCCTCGTCCGCCACCGCCTCCACCTCCTCCTCTCCCCTTTCCCCTTCCCTTCCTCCTCTTCCGCCCATCCTCTACCTCTACTGTTCCTCTCCCACCTCCACCGCTTCTGCCCCCGCCGTCTCGCTTACATGCATCCTCCTCTTTCGCAGCCGCCTCTCGTGAACCACAGAGTGCACTCGCCAGCAACAGCGTTGCGCGACGTCGACGCTAGACAGCGCGCGCTATCGGAGGACGAATTTCGACGCAATGGTTACAAAAGTCTGTTTCTGTCGCTGTCAGAGAATTGGGGTGTTTTTAGGCTGGGAAGAAGCTGTTTATTTTCACATAGAACAACTTGCAAGAAGTTATGAAGTGTATTTCTCGAAATTAAGAGAACGTTATGTTTGCATTGCTGTACTTCCCATTCTTGAAAGTTCTTGAAAACGTTCGGATGGTTATTGCAATTAAAGTATAGTTTTTACGCAATTATCAGAAGACTTAAACTATTTAATATGTTATTAAGGGGCCATGAATTTTAAGCTTTTGACTTGAATTATCGTGAATTTGATATTTGGCTAAAATTAAACGATAGGTCCAAAAAACTGTTTCAATTTATATTTGTAATTTTCCGCAACGATTCATGGAAGATTACAAACCTGATCGAAATGTATTTCTACCATACGTGCATTTAAAATATCTACAACGCATATTTAACAGTTTCAGATATATTTACACATATTATTGAAATAATCAATTGTAATAGACTATTCTTTTTTAATTTTATACACCATTCTATGCTCAACATATCTTGAGATAATGAAGACATCGTTTTCTTCACAAGACAATTGACGAATATATTTTTCGAGATAAACAGGTCCTTTGTTAAAAAGTCAGAATCCAAAAGCCTATCGTAGAAAAGTGATTCAGAATGCTACATCGTCCGTTGGCCTGCGCACGTGAGAGAGAGGGAGGGGATGGGGGAAGGAGAAGGTTTTGCGCCCGCGTCGCGCGCACCGGGGGGGCGGCGCCACGCGGCGTCCTGACGTCGTGGCGTCGCGACGCCGCTTCCGCCGACAAAACGGCGCCGAGTAGCGATGATCGATGACGGTGACAGCGCGGGCGAAAACACGGCAGCTTAAGCGGATGCCGCCGCCGAGCAATTGTGAGCGCATCGGCGGTCGCAGGGGGGCGGCGACTGAGACGGGAAAGGCCGACCTGACGACGGAGGTGGCGCCGCCGAAGGCAACAGCGGCGACGTCAGATTGTTGGAGGAGGTAGAGGTGAAGATGTAGGTCGCGGTGGAGGGGAGTGGAGGTGAAGGGGAGGGGGAAGAGGAGATGGTGGCGGAAGCGGACGTGAAGGTGAAGGTGTAGGTGAAGGTGGAGGTGCAGGAGGAGGTGAAGGTGAAGGTGAAGGTCGAGGTGAAGGTGGAGATGGAGGCAAAGGTGGTGGCGTAGATCGAGGCGAAGATGGAGGAGGAGGTGAAGGTAGAGGTGCAAATGGAGGTGAAAGTGGAGATGGAGGTGCAGGTGGAAGTGGAGGTCGCAACGAAGGAGGTGAAGGTGAAGGACCGGGTGGGAGGAGATAGAGGCTGTGGTGGAGGTGAACGTTGCAGTGAAAGCGGAGGTAGGGGGGAAGTGGAAGCGGACGTGACGGTTGTCGCGACGCTTACATCCACACGAAACGACAGGAAGGCAGAGCAAATCGTTGCCAAATGCCTAAAACGTAGTTTTAACCATAAAAGTAAATCAATATTTTGATGTTTTGGACTGTTTAGACCATCAGTGTTTATAGAAAGGATGTTTGGTACATTGTTGTGAAGGTATGTGAAATTGTGAAATATACAAGTTGTTTATAAACAAAATTTCTTCTTTTTGCAAGAATAATATCTTGTTGAAAAACGATTAAATACAGCCAAAAAAGTTGTTTTTGTAAATACATGCAAACACAAGTTACTTACTTCTCAGTTCACTTAAGTCTAATTCAAAATGCCATAATGCACAGCATTACTTACATGGATTAGTCTATGTACAGTAACAAGTAATGTAACAAAAATATGCGTATGAGGAATACATGCCGATAATAAAGAGAGCAGAATAACTGAAAACATTCACTGCCAAAAAATGACTACGTTACCGCGTTATCTTCTAAACGTATTTCATATCAAACGACTAAAAGATAATTACAATAATGAAATAAAGTACCCACAATATTTTACGACGTACTCACAATAAATATCATTGAAACGATTCTAAGAATATTGCAGCTCTTTCTAAAAAAAATAAAACCCCCAAAAGTCGAGATTGTGAAATTCATTTTTCCATAAACACACGAATTTAAGAGATACAATTCAAGAAAAGTATTTATACAAGAAAAAAGAAACAAAAATTTGGAGGAGAACACTACTAGCTCACAGTATATTTGGCAAAGCACAACGTATGGGAGCGCCATTACCAACTGCACAGAGGGTGGTAACCTTAATAAATGGGCTTAATTCAAAACTTCCTCCTGGAAACGATGCTTTCCTTTATCTTCGGAGAGATATAAGAGTCGCTGGTAGACGTTATGGTCTGAGTAGGAGACAACGAGGGACAGTGTGAATTGCAATTTCCTCGGGGATAGTCTCTCTCGTTCCGCAAATAAAGCTCTAATATATCGCCTCATTAACACCTCTGCGTCGCGTCTGGGCAATTTATTCCGCGGACGAGATTTTTCATTCTCTTCTCGTGTATTCCGTGTCCTTGATACTTGGCGAGGGATTGGACCGCATCGTTGAGATGTTTTATTTGCACAGGGGGAGCGTTTCTACTTACAATCCCCCCCCAAGGCCACTTAAATGCGTTCTTTACGCGTACACACAAAATGACTTGATGTAATTACTGCCACATAAGTAAGTTTATAGTGCATTACAGACGAAGAAGAAGCTAACAGAATCTATAATCTCTTTTAGTAGAAGTCTAGAATTTTGAAAGTTCCATTTAGATAATTCTAATATGGTATTTACATCAACCATGAAAACCAAATACTATGTTCTGAAGTGTCTCTTTAACATAAAAACGGTTGTAGATCTGATGCGCTAAAGGCATTGTTGACTTTTTCAGGAAACTAACACCCACAAAATCACACCAACAAAATCATGAGTAGCTGGTCTTGCTATTGCTGCTAGACAGAGTGAAGAAGCTTGGGATGGAAAATTTCCTGATATTGAAATTGTTCCCAGAAGTTATTATTAATGTTATTTTATTTAGTACCCCTTTACTGCAAGCAATAGCAAACGAGTATGCTGTAAAATGGAATCATTGTTTAAATACAGAATATTTTATAGGTGACGTATTTTAAGGTGAAAGTAATCGAAACTTTTGGAGTTCCCTTGAAAAATCGAATTATAAAAGGGTTCTTGATATTTCGGATTCTGAAGATGTTCAAAATAACAAATAATAAAAAACTTTCAAAATCATCCTCAGGACATCAGTATTAGGTATTAGAAACAATATTCTACAAAACTTTACCAAGAAACATACGTGACATAAGGGATTATTCAAAACAAATCTTAGCTCGCCAGATTTCCGGATGAGAGGGCACATTGTCAGTTACTATGGAACTTAAAAAGCTTTAAGCTTAATTATAAACTTTGAATAAGATTTTCCAAAAAAAAGTGTTATTCCTAACCGAAAATTTATTTTAACTTATTTGTTGGTGGACGTGGAATTTTGCTTACCAAGTATATTCTAAGATATTTTAGAATAATCTCCCTCTAACCAAATTTTTAATCAGTCACAGTTCTCAAAAACACACACCTTCTCACTTCCAGCAACCAGAGGCTGTTTTCATGTACACAATATTTCCCCCAGAATGAGAGGATTACTTCATTACGAGGTTGACTGCATTCCAAATGCCGTTGAGCCGCCATTGAGACGGCTCCACATTCCTTCCTGAGGGCGCTCTAGGGCGCTCTGTGCTGTGTTCACGGGCGGAGTGCATCCACATGGGGAGGTGGGGGGGGGGTCCGAAACA
>BOPP01000036.1:3625132-3661659 GCA_017312745.1 Gryllus bimaculatus
ACAGCAGCCCCGCAACTCCCCGCGGGACCCGGAAACCTACCTCTGCCACCCCGGAGGTCCGAGCGGGCGGAGCGGGTGGCAGGCGGAGCAGAAGCGCCCATGCGATCTTAGCACGCGCATAAATCAGGGCTGAATCCGCGTTACCCGAGAGCCGCTGCGCTCAATCGGTCCCCGGGCGAAGCAGCAGCCGCCGCCGCCGGCCGCCGCCGCCGTCGCCGCTGGGGAATGCTATTTACCCAAGTGGCGCGCTCTCGCCCTCTCGAATCCGCCTTGTTCTGCCCCGCGCGCGGCGCCCGCCGCCTACCTGCCGGCCCGCTTGCTGGCCAGCCTGCCGGCTGGACGCGGTGCGTGCCGTAGGGCCCGCGGGCCTCTCGCAAGGCCATCTGGGGCCGCGCCCCGAAGGAGGGGGGAGGGGAAGAGTGGGAGAGAAACATCGATGAGTGAAAGGGCTGAAGAGGGGGATTAGTGTGCAGGTTAGGTAAGAGATTGTAAGGAGGTAGTGATGAGGGTGAAAAGCATGAGGGGTGAGACGAGTGTGAGGGCAATGAGATTTAGATCGTGAGTGGGAATCTATTGGTAATTCCATATGAGGATTCAATTGTATGTTATTGGCCAGTGTCTAGATTGAGTGTGGAGTGAGTGGGGAGGAATATAAGGGAGATAAGAATAAGAAGCATGATGTGAAGAGAAGTAATCAGGTAAGTCAGTGAGGTAAAGAATGAGGGCGATATGAGAAGGTGTGAGAGGGATCATGTATTGGATAAGTGTGAAAGTATCTGTAGATGGCAAAGTAACGGGAAGAGAGAGGGAGGAGAGAGGGAGAGAGAGGAGAGAGAGAGGGAAGAGAGGGAGAGAGAGAGGAGAGAGAGAGGAGAGAGGAGAGAGAGAGAAGAGAGGGCAGAGAAAGAGGAGAGAGAGAGGAGGAGAGAGGGAGAGGAGAGAGGCAAGAGAGAGAGGAGAGATGAGGGAGAGAGAGAGGGAGACTGAGAGAGAGAGAGAGGGAGAGAGAGGGAGAGATGAGAGGGACGAGAGAGAGGAGAGAGAGAGGGACGAGAGAGGGAGAGAGTAGGGAGGGAGAGGGAGAGAGAAGGAGAGAGAGGAGAGAGAGAGGGATAAGGGGAGACGAGAGGAGAGAGAGAGGTGAGAGAGAGGGAGAGAAGAGGGAGAGAGAGGCAGAGAGAGAGGGAGAGAGAGGGAGAAGAGAGGGAGAGAGAGAGGGGGAGAGAGGGAGAGAGAGGGAGAGAGAGGGACGAGAGAGGGGAGAGAGAGGGAGCAGAGAGGGCGGAGAGAGAGGAGGAGAGAGGTCCTGAGGGAGAGAGAGGGAGAGAGAGGGGAGAGAGAGGAGAGAGAGGGAGAGAGAGCAGGGAGAGGAGAGAGAATGAGAGAGAGGGAGAGAAAGAAAAGAGAGAGAAAATAGGAGAGAACCAAGAGAGAGAAAGAGAGAGGAGAGTATGAGGGATGATATGGTGAATAAGTGAGACCGCGTAAGTTTGAATGGGTTGAAAGTTGGGAATATGTAGATGGGGGTTAAAGGACGAGAATGCAGGAATGTGATAACCGCTAACAGGAGTTGGGTGCGGGTTGCCAGTGTTTGGCAACATTTGCAAATGGCGCCAGTGGGGGGCAAGAACGTATAGAAATGACTTGTGAAAGATGAATGTCGTTTAGAGATACTGCTCGTATTACGTCCCCCACAGGTCTACACGAGAGAGTACGTAATTAATGAACATACTAGCAGCAGAGCGAGGTGCCGGGCGAGCAGATGGAAGCTGGACTTAGGCAGCGACTGCGCTTGTCCTGCGACCTGATTCAGCCGCGTCTGTGTGCGCTGGGTACGATGCAGCGCGCTGCGAGGGCCAGCGGGCAGACGGGCGCGTGGCCTTACCTGAAACAAAGGGAACAATGTCAGATTATTTCGCCTGGTAAGCAATATAATAACGTGGCCGAGGCTGAGGCTGAGGGCTGTTTCTCTGGAGGTCGGTGGAGCGTGAGGAGACGGGGAGCGGAGAAGACGGAAGGGGAGGGAACGAAGACGGGCGGGAGCGCACGAGAGGGAGAACAGAGAAGGGAGAAAGGGCTTGTGCTGTGGCGCAGAAAAGCGAAATAGCTGCAATGGTCAGAAATTTCCCAAGTTTTCTTAAAAATGATGCATTTTTTATTCAATTTTTTTTGCGTAGCATAAAGGGTTCATAAAATTGGCACACTTATTATTTTCGTTGTACTTTAAATTTTCAATAATTGCAAAAGTTCGAAAGTTTTTCGGCGTCTTCCTAGAGACAAATGGAAGGACGGACAGACAGACAGACAGACGAACAGACAAATGAATGGATGAATAGACAGACAGACGGACAGGTAAGTGGAGGTTTAAGAAACCCCTTTTCATTTTCAGAGGTCACTAAAATGTGTATTTCCATTAAAATCTCGAAATAAAATTTCCCCAACATTACATACGTTTCTATTACACATTGATTACTTGTCTGCATATACGTACGTATATGAGCAGTAAAAATTAATGGCATTCATAATCAAATTACATGTGTATCAATAAATTACTGATAAAAAGGTGTATCAATAATTTAAGAATATTATAAAAAAGGGGACTTAACACGTAGTTTTTCTAATCCCCTAACAGTTGCAGTTCTCGTATGTCCTAAACTTATGTCTCTTAAGCGTATATTTAGCTCTACGATTTGCCTCTGTTTTCTGAATAACAAATCGAGCATCGACATAATAAAATAATTTATGAAATTGTTTTCATCACTTGCCAGATCTGGAAATAATAGATCAAAAATAAACAACTACAGTCCAGTTAAATTGATTGGTTGAAACAAACGTTTTTTTCTATTTACTCGCTTTTTATTTACATATAATTAGTACAAATACATTCACGTTTTGACTCATCCGTTTCAGTAGCACCATGTTTCAACGTACAGACAATTTTCGCTGGCTAGACTTTTTGACGGTGCCGCCCTGGGCCATTGTTTAGTCGACGTACCCCGTTCGCTAAACGGCACCACTTTGTATTGCAGAGCGGGTACCCGTCCACAGTACGGCACCTGAAAGCGGCAGAAGAGAGTACGGAAAGGGGTAAGAATTGCAGGGCAAGTGAGTTCCTCAGAGCACTTGCTGGAATATGGTAGATAGCGTAACCGGAGACTGCACAACGACCGCTGCGGTTGAGTGCGATGCGGTTTTGAGGACGTGAGAGTTGAAGAAGTGGGTGGGTGATGTTTTGAGGCGAAGAGTATATAAGAGGGGATGGGTGAGTGCTGAAAGTGTGAGTATGTGAGAGAGATCATGCGAGGGTGTTAGGGGGGTTGTAAGGTTATTCGATAAGTGGGTGAGAAAGCGAGAGGACAAGTGGGTGAGGTTTGTGTGTCCACCTTGGGGCAGGTTACGAGTCAGAGCTCTGTTCCAGAACCGTTAGTGTGCATGAATTACGATATTATGCTAGCACTTAAGAGCGTATGTGATGTATAAATGAGAGAATGCGCGGTTAAAAAGGTTTGTGGATGAGGAATGGGTGAGAGGAAGGATTTATAAGTACGTGAGTGTAAGAGAATGTGAGACGGTTATAAGGGGAGTAGGCGAAAAGATGCGGGAATGAGAGAGTGAAAGTGGGACGTCGAGCCCACTCCTATAATTCGTACAAAAGAAGTGTAGTATATTCTAATCAGTAGATAATATATTTAATGAACACTTAGAAATACAAATTCCTTCAATAAATCCACTTTTAATCTCAATCTGATACATTGTACTCCCCTTCACAAGCGCCCTTCTATTTTCCATTGAAAATCATTGACGTCAGTGAATAAACAACTGAAAAATTGTCACACTCTTGCCGCCAGTTCTGTTCAGGAGAGTTTACCAAAAAGAATGAATGTTGACATTACCAATGCAAACAAACAACATTTTTCTATACACATGAGAAGGGAAATATAACACAACCACTATAAGTACTATGGAAAAACTACGTCTTCTTCGAAGGGAAAGTTTATCGAACCCGCACTGGGAAAAACGAGATTTAAAAATACCTATCACTTCTGCCATTTTGTGTATCGGATAACTACCTTCAAGAAGTACGATGATTCTCAACCCCGTGCCCCTAGGGTAAGGCGAAGCCCTTTACAATGAGTAATAATGAGAAACAATTTTAAAAGAGGTGTGAAATTTAGTAGTGAGACACCAAGAAGGAGACAATTTCCCTCCCTGCTGAAGTGTAAGAGAGGTGGGCAATTGGTGACCAAACAAAACAAAGCAGTGCGTTACCCGTCTCTGGGGCGAGTCCTTGCGCAAGCCGAGAGTGGCCGTAGGACGCGGGCCGGCGAGCTTGAGGAGGGTGAGGAGTGGCGTGTGGTGGGGGGGCTCCTGCTCGCGCCGTGCTAATACAGCCCTTCGATCCCACTCTCCCCGGGCGCTCAAGTTATTCCGCTGACTCAATGAAACTCGCGTGTTAATGGCCGTCAATCCGCAGTTAGGGCGATGCAAGCGCTACCCCGCCGTGCCGCAACGGGCACCCCCTTCCCCGCCTCCATTACGGGATAACTAACTACCACGATTTTCATAGTCCCATGCAAAAGTCTTCGCACATTATTTTAAACGAAAAACGATATTCACGCTGATTGACAGCCCGAATAATAAATATATTATTAGTAATTTATAATATATACATACACACAACATACATACACACACACACACCACACACACACACACACAACACATATATATATATATATATATAATATAATATATATTATATATATATATGTTAATAATACGATCAAATAATTACAACATATGAGAAACAAAACCGTGTCTAAGCCAGTGGTCATTCAATTACATAACGGTAACGAAAATTTTCTTCATGACTGGAGAAAACTATTAGGAACCTAGTTGGATATTCAGACGAAGGAATTTAAGGTCCTACAACAGCATCAGTTATAGAGTCAGTTCAAGAGTAGCAGAAGCAAGAATTCGTTCAAGGAAGATCCGGAAAACGTCCCCAACGTAGTGCAGAAACAAAAAAATTGATTTTCAAAAGTAGCACTGGAAAGTTTTGGAACACCAAATTCAGAAGAAACATTGAAAACTTCCTGTACGAGGAGGTGAAACCGAATAGACATCAAAGAATGAATGACGAAATGAAATTGCCAAGAAGAAAAAAGAAGCAAGATGGGGATGCGATGGATCTTCGTAATATTATTTATTGATTACCAGCGAACCCGGTAGACGCTTCTGCCCTTCATCTCCCTTTCTCTCCTTTGCGTTTCCCCCCTGTAATGTCCCCGCCTGAATCTCTTGAAGATACGCGTGAGAAACGTTTTCTTTGAGACCTTGCTAAAAGTTAGTTTAATGCCCACAGCGTTTGTTCAGGAGTTATTTAACGATATACATTTTTAAAACAAATCCGTATGATGTGTTGCGGGTTGCATGTGACATTGCAATATTTTTAGTTCGTCTTCAGCGCTATTACGATTATTTTAATTAGTTCTTCTGCTATTCGGGAGCAGGAGACGGAGTCCAACAATCAGGGATAATAGAATTTCCAGCGTGTTCTTAAGCTATAATCTGTAAACTAAAACCAGAGTTTATGGTATGACATGAACACCGAGTTGAATATATTTTAAAACAAATTAAAAAAATAAAAAATATATCTTAAACATTCCTGAAGGTTGAATTCTCTCTGAAATCTATTCACTGAATAATCTTAATACTATATAGTTTTGGAAATAAATTTCTTAAATGGTACTCTTTCTTGGGCGTATTACCGAGTGTTAGCACATCATTGAGAACACGAAAAACAAATTGGCCATCTATCCCCCAATGCTAACTTGTGTAAATTATTTTTATATTACTGCGGGCCAAAGGAGTTCATTGCGATAGGGTATTTTAAAAGAAAAATGATGAAGACTGAGATGCAGAAATCATTGACTATTTTCATTCAAAAGTCGCTTATACTAACCACATAATAAAAGAAGTTAAAGAATTTAAATGTATGACTCATGTAAGCTAACATTTATCCCGAGATAGACTTAGATGTCCTTTACACAACCATGAATCATTGGAAAGCACTATCAAACATACTTCTTTAATTTATCTCTCTGACATTTTCACAATCAAACACATTTAAATTAGATGCCAAGTACTTTTGAGAACTTACTCCAACAGAACAATACTTAATTAAAGCAACGACAACTGCAGAGAAGTTACCAACATACTGGGCATAACAACTCCTGAAACAAACACCATAATGAAAGAGCACAGCAAGGGCGCGGATACCTCAAGAAAACATTCCACCCGGGTCTTTACAGCAAGTCAGGAACTGGAAGCAGGCGCAAAGAAAGGCCGGTGTCCTCAGCGTAATGAAAAATACGCGCCGACGCGTCCCCAGCCCACCCCAGAGCCCCGGACCATTATCAGCGCCATCGCAGCGGGAGGCGATCCGCAGTCCGGGAGACGAGGCCCGTGTTCGGGCGGCGCTCCCGTGAATTACTAATTACCCACAACTCTGGCCGCCAACCCGAGTGCCCGTCCACGCCCCTGCCCCACGCCACTCCGCACGCGCTGCGCCAAATTCACATCTAAACCTTTTCCGCCACCCGCCTCCCCCCCCCGCCGCCGTCCTCCCGCCGCCTGTCCCAGCCCCGTCCCAGCCGCCGTCCCACGCCGTCCTAGCCGTCTCTCCAGCCGCGCCGTCCCAAGCCGCCGTTCCCCAGCCGCGTCCCAAGCCGCGTCCAGCCGCCGTCCCAGCCGCCGTCCCACCGCCCGTCCCACGCCGTCCCAGCCTCCCGTCCCAGCGTCCGAACCGCTCCTCCAGCCGCCGTCCCAGCCGCCGCCAGCCGCTCGTCTCCAGCCGGTCCGCCCGTCCTCGCCGCCGTCCTCCCTCCCGCGTCCTCGCCGCCGCTCGCCGCCGTCCCCCCGCCGTTCCTATTCACCGTCCCCGCCCCCGCCACCGCCCCCCCTGCCGTCCCCGTCACAGTTGCAGTCGTTCCTTCCGCCGTCTCGCCACCTCCTCTGCTACCATTCTCGCCAGCGACTATACCCTAGCTTGCTGTCTCCTGCCGCCTCTGTCACCGCCTCCGATATTTCCCGCCCCAGCACCACCGTTGTCTAATTATGATCTGTTTTGCCGTGCGCGCGTTGGGATGCAGGAAAGTACGGTTACCATCCTTACTCAAGTTTCTCAAGTCGCTATGGACACCCTTTGTCGTCCTTGCCGCCACCTTCATTCTCATTCCTGACACCAATTTTATCCTCCTTCCTGCATCGGCAATACCCTCACCCCTTCTTCACCCGCTCATTGAGTGAGCCTCTATACATCACATGCGCCCCTTATGCTTTCTTGTTTCCCACATCTCATACTAGTCCTCTTCCCCTATATTATGGCCACCTTGTCTAAATTCAACCTGTCTTCTCACAAGTAAAAATGCTTGTTTTGCAGTTTTCCTTCTATCGCGCCCCATCGTCATAAGGGTCAGTCCTGCCACGAGTGTTCTAACCACTCTTTTTTCGCCATTTCTGGTTTGTCTCTAACTCCCTGCACCATTCTCTTCCTGGGTGGCGTAAGTGCCTATTGTCTTATAAAGTATTCGTGCGCCACGCTATTAATAGACCAATTTTTGTCATAATTCAGTATACCAATCATATATTCTCTTATTTTCTTTCAGTTTCAATTTTTGGCCTCTTTCAAAACAAAGAAAATTTATCTTTCATCTTTCTATATCTTTCTTACTCCCACAATCTCCATTTGTCTCATTCTCATGTATGGTTTTGTTCTCAAGAAATTTGATTCTAATTTTTAAAAACCCTATTCTATATTGTTTGCCTGTTTCGGTCATCAATTTATTGCATTGAAAAATCTCTGAATAACCATCCAATATAAAAATAAAGTGTTTTCTTTCTTGCATTTTACATTATAACTACAAAATTTATATTTTATATGTGTTGTGTAAATTGTTTCATCTCCAACATACTTTTAACTCACTTTTGTAATGTCAATAAAATGTAAATAATTCAATCCAAGTGTCATCACTTCTGCTGTGTGTTCATCCTGTATATATTCTATATCTCAATCTGTATCTCCTTCGTCTTACTAGTGCTTCATCTGCGTGTGATGAGTATTGTTGTTCCATTGGTACATTTTGATTGTTAATCCCTGTTTATTCAGACTTTTCCCCACTTTGGACGATCTCACCGTTTCCTGCTGCCATATCCTTCCTTTCTTGAGTTCCTTACACACCACTTTCCATTTGCCTATCGAGAAATATTTTTTCAGGATCTTCGCTTCTTATCATTCTAGCGCCAATCTTATCTTTCGTTCGTTCTCCCCTTCATTCGCCCCTCTTACTTTGCGCCCTTTCTGTGGCAAGCAGCGGCTTCCAATTCGTTTGTGACTACATGGTCAAGATAAGCGTCGCAAGATTACTATCATCTAGGACTGCATATAAATGGCGCTGCTTAAGAGGAAGGCAGAGCCGGCGAGGTCCCGCCTCCTGGGAGGTAACGGAGCAACCAGACGACCCGAGGAAGCTGACTTCAGCAGAAAAGGAGAAAGGCGTCGAGAAACCCATTGCGAGATCACAAAAGAGATTGCTGAATGCAAATTATGCAGAAAATATAAACATTTCCACACGTTTGCTCTTTCCTTCTGGGACAAAAACCAGCGAAGGAAATTAGATGAAATAAAACTATAATTGCGGGAAAATTATCATTGAGTCAAAATTTCAGAAATAGTTATATTTGATTGCACTAAGAGAAGATAACATATCCCGCAAGGAATCTAAGGAAATTCAGTCGAGGTATGAGAAATAAAAGGGAACAAAAATGTATTTTTCTTAAAAGTCTTTCTTTCTACGAATCGTAGGTTTTTATCCTTATCATATAATTAACAGAACATGAAATAGTCTAAAAATTACATTATTATTATATTGAGATAAATATACTATTATTAATTCATTATATTAATTTATGCATAGGACTGTATTGTTTTCGTATGAATAACACTTTTCAAGATACATTGCGGTGAATGAGCTGCACACAGATAAATTAACAGAAACAATGGTGAAAACATGTTTCGTTTATGCATATATTAATATCCACACATTTATAAATTATAAATATAAATACAACAGTTCATGATTCTAATTTTATTCAGCGCAATGAAATTATATGAATGGACCATGATACGTCCGTAACAATGAAATTATATACAATTGGTCCGTGAACTCGTAGGAATACCAGAGGGTATCGAAATCATAGGGCTTGACCTAAATGGAAATTAGAAGTCTTTGCCCGAATCGATCCAGAGGTTGAGAATTGGACTGGCTGCGGAAGGTAATGTTGTGAATGGTCAGTGAATGACCCGTTATTTTAGACAGGACTCCACGCGAGGGAAGAGGAGGACGCGCTCAGGATCGATCGGTCCAAGTCTAGTGAAAGGCAGATGATACGTAGGTAACTATAGCCTGTCACTGCAGTCTGACCGCAATTATCGCAGTTTGGCAGGTCTGACTTAGCGTATTCCTCCATAATCCGGCTAAACTTCATAAAAAAGTCAAAATCAGATCAAGTGACCCATCGTATAAAAAATAATCGAAATACCCAACAGGGCAAGGGCTTCCTAGTTATATAGATAATGTAGAAAATTCGGGTTTGAACCCTAGACCTTTCGATACCCAGAGATATAAGTGCACTCTCATTTCAGTGTCATCTGGTAAGTGTCGAAGTAAAGATCGTTAAAAAAATTGAAGGAAAGCTGAGCGATATGTTTTGAGGTTTGTTTCATTTTAGGTAGAAAACAAAATTGAATACTAAAAACCATTTGTTAGTCAAAACCTCTAGAGTACAATGAACGCACACACTAGATTAATGAAATGTAACGAAGATAAGCGAATCGAGTCAAGAAAATCCACAAAGAAAGGAAGTAGTAGAAAAATATACGGTCAAGGAATTGAAGTATATAGCAAAGTGTAATCTAAGGGGAGGTTGAGGAAGCTAGTTCAGTTAAAGCAGGTATAAACAAAAATATTATTATGAATATATGAAGCATATTTACAGAGACGAATGAAGGAAGAAAGGCGTAGGGAAGGAGAGAAAGTGAACAGATTAATACAATTAACGAATTTAAAGAAGCTGATCACTGATAAGCGAAGACGAGGACGAGGACTACAGGAAGGGCATACACAGTGAAAAGGCAAAGCTCGCCAGGGAAAAGTCAGCGGCAGCGAAGGCAGCGTCCTCTGGCCGACGTTAATATTAAACTAGACCGCCGCATAGCTGGTGCCACGCGAAGGCGGCGAAGCCGTCGCCACTGCCACCGCCCCCACCGCCGTCATCACCACGGCCCCCACTGCGCGCTGCCACGCCAACGTTACCGTCGTCTTTCCCGTTGCAGCTACCACGCTTTCAGAGCCCCCCAACGCTTCCGTCCCACCGCCCCCGCCCCCACCGCCCCCGTTTGCGCCTCCATCACCCCGCTGCTGCGCAACCATTCCAATTTACATTCATCAAATATCAAACATCAATTCATCAAACCATTTATTCGTGTATTCCATATACGGCAAAAGGCTGAGACAATCATCTTAATAAAGAATTCACATTCCCAATTATCCACCTTTATTTAATGTTTTCTACATCTGTAACTCAGGAATTGTCATATATGCCTGGTGGGGGGAGATAAGCCTCTTTGGTGATAAGAACATTACGGCGATATGATTTGAATAAATGAAGATGGAATCGTGCAATGGACATTGGAAAACCCTGACGAAATCTGCAGCGAATTTGCTTTGTCAATCATAAATTCTATATTCAGACAGAGGTGCAAACTTCTGGAACTCAGATGTGGACAGTTGACTGGTATTTCAAGTCACCATCTACGGTTCGCATCATTCAAGAGAAATATCCTTTTTCAGATGGTTGAAATAGGTTGCTTTATAGTTTCTGACAAACTCTATACCAAACCTAAGTAATGCAATACGAAGTTTTTTTCATACACATATATCTTAAGTTATATCAGATATATTTCAATTTAAACTTGTTTTTAATTAGAAGATGTATTATGATCGATTTCATTAATGTCACCTTCGAGAAATGATTTGAAGATGTCTGGCGAAGTTAAATGAAGTGTAACCGTTACCGTTTGGCACAATCAGCCTGAACTTTTCTTCGGTAGAATACGAATTATCTCTGAACTAACACGTAAAGGGTTTATACATTGTTTATTATTCATTTCCTTTTCTTTTGTTATCCACAATTTTATGAATTGATATTTCGCGTTATGGGCTCTGCAGCTCATGGGCTCTCTTTCCCTTCATTCTTTACCATTTTACTTCATTTCCACAGTTCTCGAATATTTCTTAGTACTTCTACCATCATTCCATCTCCGTATCCACCGTCATCACCATCCCCCATCGCCAGCTGGCTTGCTCGCACAGCCCACGCATCGCGAGGAGCTGGTTTATTTATGGTGCTGGCAAGGCGGCGCCGCGCGACTCGACGCGGCGCTGTGCGGTGCGGTGTGGCGGACGGGGTAGTGTGGCGCGCCGCGGGGCGGGGTGAGGGTCGCGCCACGTCGCCGTGTGGCGCGGCGTGGCCCGGCCCACCGGAATAATGCAATGCACGTCGAGGCACCGAATTGTACTGTGCCTCCCTTTCTCGGCTTGCCTGGTTCGCGCAGAGGCTTGCGGCAACAAGGTGCGTTCACAAAATTTCAAGACTGGTCTCAGGTCCAAAAAGGTATTGAACATTTTTGTACAGTGAACTAAAAGTCTTTGAAATATGACACTTTCGTATCAAATATTGTATGCTCAAGTATGCGAGTCGAATTCCGGCGAAGGCATGTGCGTTTTAACCATGTGATTGTGGAGTGGTCGGTTGGATTTTCTACGCCTTCACGCGACTCTTCAGAAAATCTATTCATTATGGAGGCACACGGTGCAGAGGACAAACCGATCAGACGCTTGGGAAAGAGGTTCGAATGCATGACAATGCATGTGGAATTTCTGTACAAAGGGAGATAGTGAGAGGATTTCTTCGAGTCCACCCCTCTCCTCTGCCTTTCATTCCATCATTCCAAGCTACATTGTCATGACATATCAATCATCATCCCCCATCCATCAAACCATTCATCACAGCCATGATCAAAAAAGGCGTAAATCATAAAGCGAACGTACCATTTCATTTATATTCGATGTTATTCATCTGTCATTCTTCAGCATTTTACTTAATTTATACAACTTCCTAATAAACTGCAGTTTTTTATGCAGTGGAACACAAGTACAAATCACAACTGTAAGCATCTGCCTAAAAATGAGAACACAGGGCTGTAAGCCTCCTCCCTCCCTGGAGCATGGCTCTCATAATCATGCCGTGCTGGAAAACATATGGCGTGCGGCGCCTGGCCTGAGACAATTGATTGATGGTTCCAGACGGTTCAACTGATAAGGGCATTAGTCCCATAAGTATATTGCATGTTTCCCCTCAGAAGATGGTGGTGATCTTCACTTCACCCACTGGATGGTGGGATCCGACTCCGACCTGCCTTTTTACCCAACCCGCTGTCTACTACTGGCGGGGCACCGCCCTAGCCGAGACAAGCTCTAACCTTACCGGCCTCCCGGCACGTGTGCAATGCAAATGTAGTGTGCACGTGTGTAATGCAAATGTAGTGTGCACGTGTGTATTGCGTAGTGTAGTGCAATTAAATGTGTCTGTAAGTAAAAGGTAGGGTATGACAAGAAATTGGAGGTAAAGATCGCGCGCGGTTTGTGGACCGTTTGTTGGAGTAGTGCTCCGGCATTCGCCTGGTATTGATTGGAGAAAACACGGAAAACTACCGATTAGAGCAGCCGGCTGCTAGAATTCTCCCGCCAGATAGCCACCGAAGTCTAGCTATCTAGCCAACATCGAAAACCCTGTCACCGTTTGGATTCCAACCTAGGACCTCCACGACATGCGCAATGCGATGGAATCAGTTGATGCCCTGAACAACCTATCCCATTAGCCTGTAACAGAATAAAGGACGTGTGGTACAGCTGGAGAGTTCAGCGGAAATTTAGCCCTGAGGCAGTTGGGTTAGATTTTCTTACGCTAATGAATTCTACGCGTTCTGGATACATTATTATTATATAATTTTATTATATTACCCAACGGCACGTACCGTGGTAATGATTTAAACAATGCAATATAAGTCGAATAATTGTTTCAAAAATATTTTGTTTTAGATAGCTACTTTAGAAAAGGTTCTTTTAGAACATGCGCAGGTTACGAAAAGTTAAAATTTAAGCTCTGATGCTAAAAGTGAGACGATGCTTAAGTGTTCAGCTAGATCTCTGAATATTAAAAAGAAAACAAAATAATTTCGTCTGAACACATCATCTGCTGGTGACTTTAATGTATCAATGACTGATTTATACTTGAATAACAATGAAATGAAAGTCGGTAAAGCTCTGGAAAACAGAGCATGGAACGCACAGTAAAAGGTATTTTATTTGACCATTGACTTGCGCCACTCGGCCACATGTTACAACCTTTCCTACGCGTATAATCTTTTTTTTCTCGATGTCAGAAAATTAATAAATCTTATAATTTAAAACTCCTGAACAAAAAGGCATTTTAATGTCTTTGTTGACTTATGCTCAAATTTAAAATGATCAACAATAAGAAATTTCTAGTACTTGGTAAAAGGAACAAACAGATCAAGATGGTTATTTAGGAAATGTCGAAAAACGGAGGCCCGTCCGCACCAGGATGCAATTGAAGATGTCACTGTTTTAAACGCCGTTTGTCTTCGTTGCCTTCCGTAACAAATGAAACTCGCTGCCTCGTTCTGCGTGTTTCCAGAGGCTGACGCAGCAGTTCAGGCTGCGAGCACGGTCACGTCACTCTGGAGATGCGTAATGCCACGGAAGAACAAACCAGAAAGTCGGGTTCGTTGAGAAAATTGTCACGTAGTTTAAGAAAGTGCTTTTCGACAAACACGAACCACGTACACACCACTAAAACCAAATGTTCGACAAACTACTAGACTTGATGAATCACGTACACACCATGTTGATTTAACAGCAAACTACAATGGATGTCGTGTCTGAGAAAGACAACAAAGTATAAAGGGCAAAGTAGTAATGATGTTGAACCAACCTTCTTGCAGAAAACTTTAGTGCTGGAACTGAGGATTGTGATTGAAGATGCAAACAGAAAACAAATTATTTCAATGTTAGTTATATTTTTATATGCGTAATTTATTGTTAACAGATTGGCTATTACGATAACGTAACACCTTACTGAAATATATTTGTCTGAAGTTAATCTTTATGGAATAATAAAATATAGTGATCACAATCACAGAAAACGCCAGTGTTCTCAGAGAGTTAATACATACTTTAAGTTTTATTTATATAGTCTCAGGAATATTCAATTTTTATTCCTCACCTAATTTTTTATTGCTTATAAACTGAGGAGTTTTACTGATTATTCTAAGAAACTGTATTCGAGAATTCGAAGCAGTTACAATTACAACACACGCTTTTTCACGTACAGTTTAATTTGTTTGCAATAAAAATACAATTTTCAACTACAAGATAAAAAATATAAATACAATTTATAAGAACAATAAATAAATATGTTAAAACATTAAAAAAATTCTTTTGTAAAGTGAAAAACGCGACTGCTCGCATAAGTAGAATAGCCGCGTTTCTCGAAGGGTTACGATAAAATAACAACTACGTAGATTATGTAAACGTTGTTTGAATGATTGGTACGTGCGTCATCGGCGATCAAGATCCCACCAGGTGAGTGATTTTGCCATGGTAGAAGCGCGCCTTGTGTAACGCTCGTGAGAGAGGAGTCCAGGGGGCATTCACTGGCACAAGCGAAAGCTTCGCACGAGTTAACTGGTGTACTTTATTGCAAAGTGTATTTATACCGGCGGCTGTATCCTTCGGAGTGATGAAAAAGGGGCACACCTGCAATTGTGGCAAACAACTTAACGCTCTACGGGAGACCATTGACCTTGGTAACGAAGGACGTTTTAATACTCAATTATTCACAACAGCAGAGGATACGTAATATTACTGTTTTGATATTACATATGAAGATAAAATATTTGTATTTCGTGTTCGTCTGTTGCATTGTCAAAACTAAAACCTTCCCCTCTGTGTACTTCTGTTACGATTATGATATGCTAAAAAATGCGATCGTTTTGTATCATTTTATAACTTATTAGAAGCAATGAACGCAACACTGAATGTGCTATAGTTGGACGGGAATTACCGTCAGTCCTACATCAAGAATATTTAAGATATATGAAATTGAAGTTCACATTTTGTGATACAGGAGGAAAAGCAGGCGCATATGTAACCCACAACAAATGCTCAAACACACTTTCCTCTAGAACACACGTAATGCTGTAACACTATCTCGCATAACTCTGAAACGGTACGCCCTAGGCACTTAAAACCTTTTTCTGTAACTTTTAATGGAAATAAGGTACTTTTCTTACATCGTAATACATCAATCTTTTATGGTATTAAAATGGTTTATGCCATAATGTAATTTTATGTATATATGTGTTGTGTGTGTGTGGTGTGTGTGTGTGTGTGTTGTGAATATAGAGGTGATCATTTTCTCACAGATCCTGCCAAAGGCCTAAGTCCTGTTTATTAACATGACCATAGTTCCTTTAATTTGTTATGACTTAATTACACTGATTGCCACAGAAGGCAATGCAGAATAAAGTACTGGAAAGGATCGAAAAAACACACGAAGAGTATAAAACAAGCAAAACACCGCAAGAAGCCGCACTGTCGCTGCCCCGCCTCGCGGCAGCGGCACAGTAAACCCTATCGTGATGCATGGCGATTGCGCGCGCGATGATTTAAATGTTTAATATGAAAAACGCATTCTCCGGGGCAAGTTTATCTCTGTGCGGGCGCCTGCGCCGGCGAGACGGGGCTGAGGACGGCGGTGCGCGGGCGTGGCCTGCGGGTTGGCGGGGGCGGGCGAACGCGAGGGGAAGGGCGCCCGCGGGCGGGCGAACGCGCGCGCCCGGAGGTGGGGTGGCGTGTGGGTGGGGTGCGACGCAGCGGATGCGTCGCGGACATGAGGGACACGGGTGAGGAACGGGGTCACTATCTGGTAATGGGAGATACGCAGGCGAGATATTACTTCAAGATGGCTCGCAAGGTTTTTTAATATAAATAATAATAATAATAATAATAATAATAATAATCAATGAAATTATTTTGAATGATCTGTATTTACTGAGGCAAAACAATTTACTATTCTTTAACATTATACAATAAATGACAACGATTTACATTTACCTTTCCGTCTTGTGTTTGTAAGCTATTCCTGTTTTTGAATATACAAAGACACTTGAAAAAGATTCAAGCAAAGTGGTGGGTGGAGTGGTTATTGAGGATGTGATATACGTGTTAATTTTGTTTTGTCAATAAATGAAGTTTTCTTTTCAAAAACAACCATAATTCAAAAACACAATTTTTCAGGAGAGCGAATGGTTCCATGACCAAATTAGTAGACATTTGAAGCTCGAAAGTTGTTGCTCACTTTCTCAAGCTATTGTAAATACTGGAAAACGATTGAGTGTATTTCAAGCTTGAGCTATACTCTAGAAATTGTTGAATAAAGTGTTATGTGTATGGACTATGATATTTTTTTACAAAAAATTGAGAAACTTGTATATTAAAATTATTTACTTGGGGCAGAAATATTACAATATTTGAAGGAAATCTCATTTAAACTTTTTGCGGTTTACTTCACCTTTTTTCCTCTCGTTCTTGTATTTACGTCTTTCCACTCTTTTCTTCCTATATATGATGTAGAATACATTTCTTAGCTCTTGCTTTTTTCTTTGCTTGCTAAGATTCACGACCCAAAGGACGTATACGCCACAAGAACAGATTATACTCAATCAGCAATTTTGTCAGAACGAAAATACTGGTTATGCAAAATAACCACAAACAAATATAATAAGTTAAATGGATAAACCATGCTTGAGAAATAATAGCTGAGAAAAGGACTATGGTTCTTTTAGCAAAAGATAGTCTGGACTATGGTTCTTTTATCAATATCACTCTAGTTTTTGGAAATATTTTACTATCGACAGGGACTGATTTTGTCACAGTCAGCAAATGGCGGTTATAAAGTTCTAGTATATCAAAATCTCAGTTTTTTTGGACTAAGATTGTTTTTAATACTTTTAAATATAGATGATTTAATCAATTATTGTAAATTCTATAATAGATTACAAGTACAATTAATGTAATATTACTACAATATTAATAACAATTATGATGTAACTAATAATGCGTATGTAGAGTAACATTGAGGAATAAGGTGTGAAGACGTTCAATAATGACCACAAAGAAAGAATAATACTTCACTAATGTTAAAAGTGGGTTTAATTATGATCATTAATCAACAATAGACAGTGCAGAAATAATATCTGGAAAACTGAAGTTTCAGTGAGATACTCAATATTGGATTGAGGACATTTTGAGGGACTAATGTTTTATTTACGCCACGCATTTTCGGGGAGTCTGCACAATTGCCTTAATTCCAACGCCATATATCTTAACATTGTCGATGTTGTGTCTCCTCGGGAAGGTTTCGAGTAAAAGAAATATACTCAACATGAAACAAATTTCAAAAGCATTATTACTTTAAGAAATGACATTATATATTATTTGTAAATCTGACAGGTACATCTCGTAATAATTTATTATAAGATGAATACATAACTAATGCCATAGAAGACGGTCTAGTAGAAGTTAATCTTGAGAGCAACAAACTTTTTCTCATTCAATAAAAACATTATTATCAAAAAAACACACAAATATTACAAATTAAATTAGAAATGGGAGTGAAAAATTAAAATAAACAGAATGTAACAAATGGAAATGAAAACTACTAGTGGACAAGGAAATTAATATATATATATATATATATATATATATATATATATATATATATATATATATATATATATATACAGCTAATATAAATATTATCTACAAAAATAACAGAATACTCAATAAATGAGCGTTTATCACGTACTAATTTGTGTATTAAATTTGCATAATTAAAAATGTAACATGAAAAAATGTGAATGTGACGACAAATTAAAAAACGCATTCACATGACCACATCATTACAAACAATAATTTTATTTTATCTAAAATCTAAATTAAAAACAAAGCTTTAGTGAAAATTTATTAAACTTTATATTAGATGTCCAGTAAACTATATCGCGAGATCTCGATCGACAGATCCAAACAATGTATTTTTTTTAAACGAAAAATTAGAATATACGAAATAACGTTACGCAGAAGACACATCTATTTCAACAAGGAAATTACTGGCCTGACTTTTGTATTTATAAGTGAAAGTAAGGCAATGAACGATTAATACAAGCGTAGACTGTTGGCAATTGGAGTGCGTATCTTCAATGCGTTTCAGGATTTAGAAATTCAGAGCAAAATTCGGATATACACTACACTAATATTAGAAAATTACAGAGACAAATAGTAAACAAGAAATGCTCAAAAAATACACCATTTCTCGCATTCATTCTCAATTTGAAACTTTAAAAAATTCAGTGTTCAATGAAAATGAGACCTATGCCATTCTTTCAAGTATCACCTGTTCTATCTCTACACAAAAAATTAAAGAAAAGTTTTATGAAACGGCGTGAAGTGCTTCGAAAGTTTTCGAGACAAGGCAGACCGTGATTCTGAAGGAAGAAATAAGTAAGGTATTAGGGGGAACATTATCAAAGTAGGTGAAACAGATTATACTTCATCAATGATTTTGGCCGAGGTGTAAGGTAAGAAAGTGAGACATTGAATAGAAAATAAAAAAAACTTTTAAATACCGAATACTACCCATTACCTAATGTGAAAGTGCGAGTTGAAACGGTTACCGCAGTAAAAAGTGCGCGAAATACTATTGGCAAGTGGATTTTACACCCCGTGCACAAACTTTCTTGTCTAGCTTTGTCCCTCGTAGATTCCTACTCTGGATCAAGAATGGGCCTTACCAGTGCAATCGTATGATGGCATTGCTATTAAGAGAGCGTAAGAAGTTCGCGGTCCCATACTGAGATAACATTGCGTTACTTAGCAACACCTGTTAATAACTTGTATGCCACAGAGTTTTAAATACGTTTGGAAGGTTCTAGTATAGTAGTCTCTTATATTTTGAATTATAAATAAATTGTATATACGAGTATATCATTATCTTGTCTGTGATTGAACCCATCCTTATGACGTAACATATAAAATTCGTTAACATTGGGGCTCGAACGGCACAAGCTTCCAGAGGCGCTACACAAGCATCAGCTTGGGCCCCTGAGCCATCTCAGCCAGAGCTGAAGTCGAGCAGCTGTCCAAAAGATAGTAGCAGCACCCCGCGGAAGGAGTATCCAAGGGGTGCTCAGGCGGTCGCACCTCACTCAGGAACGAGCCTCGGTAGAGGCTTGGCTTGTTTCCACAAGTAAAATATAAATGAATCGCCTGCGTAAAGTATTCAACGAGAGGGGTGGTGGCGGTGGCCGCGTTCCGTCGCAGGGCGACTGCGGCAAGCGCCGCGGCGCTCTGCAGCGCGCCGGCGGCGCCGCGACGCCACTGCAGAGGCTCCGCCGCCAGCGGCGCCCTTCACCTCCGACGCCGGCGCGGCGTCGCGACGCCCTAGCCTTTGCCCCCGCGACGGTCTCACTTTAGTAGAAATTGGCTTCAGCACTCTTGCTCTGGATACGGAATATTCTGTTGCTCATGAGTCACTATAGATAATAGTGATTTAAGTAGGTGATTCAGAGTGAATGTGAGAAACTTATACAGCGTGAAGAATGGTCGAAAATGATCACGTTTTGCCAGTGAATATGTGATGGGAAAGTTCATTTAAATAATTTATGTAAATATTATTTTAATTTGATTTTGGGGTTTTTCATAAGCTCAACTATTCAGTAGGTAATGTTCTGACGGAGTTGTAGAGGTTTCATGTTTCTCCCGAACATGGTTCTACAGGAGATTTCCAAATAATCATGAACAATAATCATTGTTCTCGCACATAAGACTCAAGAAAACGTGGGCAGATTTCACCTATCCTCCACAGTACGTCTGGACGTTGAATACATAAAGACATTACTATTCGCGCTTTTTAACTCGTGCAAAACTTTACAATTCCTTTCCCGCAGCAGCCTAACCGGGCGCTGGGCCGTATACAAAACCAACTTTTGTTCTAATCCCATAGTCACATTGTGCTCTGTCAAGTTCTTTAAGTATACAAGTTTTAATTTCAAAATATTTATTATTTAGTTAGGTTATTTATAACATATGTAAAATGTTACAAAAATGTGCGTTGTTGCTATTTGTCTCGACCAAATTTTATAATACAAAAGCTGAAAAATAAAGTCCAAATGTCCTTTTACACTATTATCTTTTTAGGTAACGCACATGCCGGGAGACCGGGCGGGAGCTTAGAGCTTGTGCCGGCTGGAGCGGTGCGCTGCTGGTGGGGGATACAGGCTGGGGAAACAACCCAGCTAGTCAATGTCAAGTCTCCATCCATTGGGAAAAGACCGCCACCTCTGAAGAAAAACTCATGCACCACACTTACGGGACTAATAAACCTAGCATTCGACGCACCCGGAATGACTAACAAAGAACCATCCAACCTTTTAGGTAACCCTTGTCACGAGATTACTGCGCATGGCATGCGACACTGGCAACGCGTCTGCGCCGCTTCCACTGCAGTCGTATGGCTCCCGTCCTCCTTCACAGCCACCGCGCTGTCCGTGGACTGTCGCAGACGCCTCCGCCCCCAGTGCCGCTGCAGCCCCGCCCCATCCCCCGCTCCGCGCGTGATCAGTATACGCCGGGTGTCCCAGGCTCTGACAGGGGAACTCCATTTGTCAGCTTCTGCAGGCTCATTTCCTTGCCCCCTCCGCCGCCGCTGCGCGTCCTACCGCCCCCCACCGCCTCCACCGCCCCCACCGCCCCCGCCGTCTTCTTTCCGCGCTCTTTATTGAAACGCTGGAGCATCATATTGCCTCGGGGGCGGGCGACGCGCGGGTTGGCACGGAGGATGTGGGTGGGTTGCGGAACACTGCGAAGGAACGGTGGTGGAAGTGTTGGAGGAAGGCGGCGATGGGAGGTGTGTGTTGGTGGTGGCCGTGGTGGCCGTGGTGGCGGTGGCGGTGGCGGTGGACGTGGTACGGGATGAGTAAATTCGCCGGTGCTGAATCTCACTGGTGCAAGCTGATACGAGGCAGAGTTGGAAGAGGGGTAATGGTGGATGCACATCAAACTATTTGTTAAGATAATGGAAATTTTATGCCTACTATTATGTGGACGTAGTTTCATGATGGTGACAGAAAAAAAAATCCGAAAGCGATGATGACGATTAATTTCCAATCGATAGCCATGCAAAGACTGTGGTGAAGTGGCTTCAATAAATACCAAGGATATAGAGAAATATTGAAGCAAAAGAATGAAATTATTTTCTTCTATTAAGTCTCCTACAATTTATTATAGACAATCATACATTGAGGAATGCGTTTCTTAATGAATAAATGAATGATTCGTTAAAAACAAGAAATTGGTAAGGCCCGAATTGGTAAGGCCCCATTGAAAATATTTTTACAGCAGAAGTAGTTTGAACGCACTATATAGCACAATGAGTAAACCCTAAACATTTTATGCACAGGAGCTGTATTGAAATTACAGTGAAATGGAGCGTGTCGCGAATTTAAAATGCCGCATACACCTCTAGTCTTCAATTAGTTTCATTCGAAAGAAGGAGAGGAAAAAATAACAAGAATTTTCATCAACATTATTAGGTTCTGAAAGTAAAATAGTATTATTATTTAACTTACCAGAATGGTAAACAAAATGCCATACCAAAGAATACTGAAACACGAGGATTCATTGAAACCAGTTACACACCACGTTGGCTTTTCGTATGCTGGAAGCTAACTTAAATTTGTGTTAAAAAAAAATTATTTCTCCATTACCTCCAATATACCGATTTATTCAATTAATGTGTTATGAAAATATATTCCAGAGTAAACAAATGTCATATAACTGTGATTTTTCTGAATTCATGTTGTAAAACTAGTTCGATACGTGAATGCAGCACACCGATCGATTTTTTTAGCTACAAAAGTGGACGCGACTACGCAATTGTTTTCATTCGAAAAACCTATAGATTTTGACATGGAAATCACATAATATACCATTAAATATTTGTAGTAAATAGTTTACTAAATAATAAATAAAACGAACAGACAATTATTTCTATAGCACAACATTTAAAATTACCGTTTGGGATGTGGAAGGCGGTGCCGGTAGCAGAAGAGTAATAAGTGTGAATGCATTATCGAGGGAAGTTTGGAATCGACGGCGGAGGCGGAAGCGGCATTGAACCGCGCGCCGGAAGTGCCTCGCTGAAGCGCCGGTGCCGCCGCCGCTGCCGCCGTCGCCTAACTGCGCAGTGTTATTGTGGAAACTTGGCCGTGAGGGCGGCGTGCATGGCGGGCGGGCGGGGCGGGGCGGGGGCGGCGAAAGCCACTACCTGCATCCGGCGACGTCTATACGTCACCGGCGCGTGGGTCGCTGCTCAATGACGCCATGCAGTTCGCACACAGCGGTGCATACGAATGCACGCGACGGGTTACGGTGCATTGGGGTGGATACATGTTGCAAATATTCTATTTCAATTGAATTTATTATCTACGTCTTTTCGATATACTCTACCATCTTTATAATACGTCTAGAATATTACCAAGTATTACAAACTTCTCCATTTATATAGTTACATGTGAGCAATTGTCTCATGGAAGAAGAGTGTGTATTCATTTAAGCCATGAGATAAGCTTTCTTCTCAAGATTCTTATTTTTTCAAGACTTATTTAACTATGTTATTAGAAAGAATCAATCTACATAATTTCCTGTGAAGTGAATTTTATGTTCCGTATACGAATTCTGCAGAAGTGCTTAGCCACTCAATAATATAGTTTCATGTAAATTTTCAAGCGACTAACCAGGCCGTGTGTTGCAGAAAAGCCCGCATACTTCATCTCTGCTACATCACCGTAACAACCGCTCTGTTCATAGTCTCCGTCTTCGATTCCGCAAACCCCCCTGTCTAAACCGAAGTCGCCGTTTTCGCCTCCGCCTTGGCTCGCCGACTTCATCTGGGTCTGCGCGTCAACTCTGTGCCCGTTACTACTAACTTCTTGAATTCACCTACGACTTGTATTCGTCGCCTTTGTTTTCACCAGAGTCTTTGCCACCGTTTCAAAACACGCCTCGTCCAACCTTTCTATCTCCTATCCGCCACCACGTGTACTACTGACTCTTCCGACGTCATATATTTCGATCGCTTTTGGAACCACCACCATCGCCACTACCACCGAAGTGACCAAAACGTAAAACGCCCTCATCATCGCCATCTCCATTTCCGCTGGCTTTGCCATCTCACCCTTTGCACCACATCTCTGCAGCCACCTCCACCGATGACACCATGTCCTCGTCATCCTCTACCGCAGCCATTACCTCGGCCTTGTCCATCCCTTTTCCCAAACCCTTCCGTTCCCACCACCTCCGCTTCCGCATCACCCCATTCCCGTCCCCACCTCTACACCCTCCCTCGCGCCGCCCACGCCTCCGCTCCGCTTCTAGCGCCCCCCCCCCCGCGCGCCCATGCAGGCCACGTCCCGCGGCAGGCGCCGCCTCCTTCACCTCCGCCGCCGCCGCCGCCACCGGACTCGGAGAAAAATGGGGGATGTCTCCGCGCGTGGCCTCCTCCGACTGCTAATTCAGTCGCGCCCACCGAGGGGCGATGGGGCGAGGGGCGAAGGCCGACAAACGCGCGATCCGCCAGGGCTTCGCCCACCCGCCGAGCCGCGCGCGCTCCCCGGCTATCCATCATTAGGGATGAACAAATGTATTGTATGAGCTGCGTCGCGCGCACGTGACTTCTTTGCCTGACTCTCCGTTGCGGTAATTGAGGTATTAAGACTGTTGGAAGCGGCGGAATACCACCTAATATATCACTTCGTAGACGTCATGTGGGTTGTTTTGTTGGGCTCCGCTCTCAGGGGTTGGGGGTTGCGTCAATGTTTCGGGCATCCTTTTGTGGTTAAGTTGGAAGGTTTAATGCGTGGAGACGATCAATGTTTGGATATTTACCGGTACTTTTCATGTCGAAGAGCTGCTGAGATAGTAATTTCGCTTACTGTCACACATTTGTGAAAATATAAATTATAAATTCAAGTTGGAGTAGAATAATTTTAAGTGTTAGGCAACTATTACACATACATTACAATTTACATGTTACAATCGCATCATGCAATAAATACTGTTACGTGAATTTAAAGCATATTTTTGTTGAGATAATTGCTACGCTTTTGTTATTTTAGATGCGTACAGGAGTATGTAAATTTTACAAATTTTTGAAAGCATAGCACTATCATTATAATGTTTTCTAATTACGTTTGCATACAAATTAATGCAGTGACTAGCACAAACTATTTGGAACTGTTAAAGAAGTTAAAGAAAAAAGCATTTAAGCAACTTAAGAACATTTCCTTTCAAAAAGTGTTCACTTATTTTAGTTAATTCTTCTTTTGCTAAACTTTGCAAGGCAATTTATAGAACATTAAGTCAATCAAAAATAGATCACTGCAACTAATGGTGAACACGAACATTTTTTGTATATGAGACGAAATAACTCCAGGAGTTGTTAACAACACCTGCCTTAAACGTTCTCATTATTTGATAAATTTCATATTTGAGGTAAAAAGCATAATCTCGAAAAGCGGATAGACAATGAATGAAAATTATAATTGAGCTGATTTCGCATTTACCGCTACGTCACAAATTTCATAAATATTGTCGATTTTATCCAACACTGCCGCGGGATTTCAGGAGGAAAGCTTGAAAAACGCGATAGAACAATTACACCAAATCATGGCAGTACAGTGCCGGCGTCTTGGCCACGAAAGTCTACCAGCGTTTGTGCACGATCAGATGAGAATAGAGGCAGAAGAAAATTTCGGAATATTTATATGCATATTCACGTATGAAATAATGGCGCAAAAGAAAGTACATTTTGCTCTACACGCTATCCGTCACTAAAACAGCGACAAAAATATATTACGAAAATATCAATATCCAAAACGACCAAGTCAATATTTGGAGGTTGATCGTTTGGAAAACCAAAGAAGAGACAGAAGTAACCATTCTAGAAGAAGGAACGATCTTGAATAACAAGGACCTCAATGATGATAATTATGATGACATATCACGTGGTCAAAAAAATAAAGTAGTATCCCGAGAAATTGAATAATATAAATGGCGTTTCGTGGACCGCTGCCGCTGCAAATGCGTCTGATTGAAGTCAAGGATTTTGAAGGAAAACATTTTTAGAGGGAAGTAAAGTCGGGTGACCCAAGTTGTAGATTTAGTGCATTTAAAAGATTCTCAAGAGTGAATAAATCTGCAGTGACATCAGTTGATACCCTGAGCCATCTCTCCCAGTTCAAGCCTGTAGTGAACTTCCACGTAAAATAAGGCTTCATTGAAATAAACTAAAACCCTTGCTTATTCCTGTCCTCCGGAAGGGCACTGTGCGTCAAATCCGCCACGCCCTCCACTTCCGTGCCGGGGAGCGCGGTCGTTGCGACCGGAAGCCATGGCAGGCGCGAACACCGCTCCCGCCCGTTGAACTAAACCAATCCCAACCCATCCCAACCCGTCCCAACCCATCCCAACCCATCCAAACTAATTCAAGCCAATCCAAACCAATCCAAACGAATACAAACCAGTTCAAACCAGTCCAAACCAATCCAAATCACTCCAAAACAATCCAAACCAAACCAATCAAACAAAATTCAACCCAATCCAATCTAATCTAAACTCAACCAATCCAATTGAATACAGACCAAACCTATCCAATCCAAATGTACGCGCCACTTACAACCCCTCGCCACTGCCTCTGCTGTCTCAGGGACTGTGGCTGTGTGCTTTGCTGACCCGGTCCCTAAAGCCATCTCTACCACCTAGAGGCTTCTAATACCTTTCCAACCTTTGCCGCAAAAGCAAAAAAAAAAAAAAAAATGGAAAACTTGTGAAAAGTAAGTATTTAATATAGTTGACGTACTTTAGTTGTAGTTATGCGAATGAAGTGAGCAATACAAGCAGTATTCTTATTTTAATGTAAATTTCGTTGAACATTTTGTTTAATTAATTTAATTCAGATTAAAAAATCTAAATAGTATAATGTTTTATCCACATTTATCGTGAACCCAGAAAAGGATGTTTTTAACTCAAATAATGAACATTATAAACTAGAGTCCAAGTACAGAGAATACAGAGTGTTTTCATCATAATCTGTTGGCGACGTAACTATAATTGATAGGTGAGTGAGATAAACATGACAGGATTACATCAGCATAAAATGACAAGTATAATCACTACACAGAACATTTATTAATTTTGTTTGAAATTATATTTGATTAAAAGGGCTGATCTCAATTAATAACACGCGCAAAAAAAGTAAAGACAGTGGGGTAAATTAGCAACGTTGAAATAAATGTAAAACTTATTAAAACATTTGCTGTCTATTTTTCTTTCAATACACACATTTTTGTTGTACTTCACCACTGAAATACGCACGTTATTCACATATTCCTTGTCACCATTTAAAACCAATGAATAAACATGTATAGTTCACGCTCATCTTTTTCCGACTTCAGAATTTTCTTTTCAACAATTACAAATATCTTTACTTTTAAAGATCATTTTTTACGGCTAGTCAGTGTTTTTCAAAATCACATTTTGGTTAGGGCTGCTTAATTTTTTTTGTTCCTTTTGAAACATTCGAATTTTATTGACAATCTTTCTTACATATATATCATACATATTTCAAGCAAATAATAATAGTCGCCAATTTGTTGCAAAGAAGGAATTACGGTTCCGATATTCCAATCATTTTCAAAAGATTGCATTCTTATTAAGAGAGCTCCGTTTAGATGAAAAAATCGCAAAAATTTGATCTCGTATTTTCAGTCATAAAATTCGTGTTTAATGGTGTTTGTTAGCTCTATGCAAAGATGCAAGAACTAATATATTTCAGTGCTGTTCCAAAGATGGTTAAGATTAGCATAGGGCGAGGAAATACGCGAAGTTTTGAATAACAAATCCAGATGTCATTATCGATGTCATTATCAGTGGAAGGATGGATCGATGGATGGTGGATGCTGGTTGGATTATGTCACACTTACGTCATTCAGATTAGAAAAAAATCGAGCTGAAAGTAGGAAACACGTCTCAAGTACGATTAACTCGAGTAGGAAACACGTCCCAAGTACGATCCCAATTACGATTGTTGGGGTACTTAACATGGAGCCCCTGTGTTATTTCTAAAATTTTCTTAAAAAGTGTTGCATTCTTTTCTGAGCATTTTTCTCGAATAGAGGAAAGTGCATTAGTAAATCTGATTAGTTTTGATTTTTCGTAAAAATTCTCCTAAAATTTAAAATTGAAAAAGTTCATTATTCGAACTGGACTACACTATTAAATCATATTAATATCTGAATGTTTCTTGAATTATTGAGAAATAATATTAAGTGATGTCATCAAATTTTTCAACAATTTTAGTAATTGAGAGCACTTAGAGAAGGAATCGTTTTGATTTCTTGAGCAGTTTCACTGGTTTTGTATGAAGTAGAATATCATTGCGAAAGAGCTATTAAATAAATTAATTGTTAACTCATACCTATAAATTAAACTTTTGTCAATGTGAAGCGCAATCTAATTTTTTAATAGCTTTAATACAGTCTATTATATCATGTAAAATGACCGTAATAAAATGGATGCCTTATTATAAAGCACAGTACTTGAGACGACAATATTTCTAATAAAACATCAAAACAGAAAGCTAATAATACAATAACATAATATTTGAGTATAGTTTTATTAATTACGAAAGTCTTTTCTATAATGTATCTAACAAATTTTAAAGTTTACTTTCAAAATCGTAGGACCTCAATCTGAGCAAGAACAGATATAATAGATTTTTGGATATATCCTAAAAAGAGATTAAGAGCTAGTGTTCGTGTGAAAGAGACGTAAAGATGGATATACGAATGGGCAGATGGACGAACGGATGTGTCAATGAATGGATATGCGGATGTATGGAGAGACCAATGACCGATGGCCAATGGCTCAATGGATTGCTAAGTAGATAAATATATGGACAGATTAGTATTTTCACAGAAGGGCGAATGAACAGCCAGAAAGAGGGATAGAGGCCGACGGAGAGTCGGATGGATTGACGGACTGAGAGAGATGGACGGATCGGATGGTGGGACGGATAGTGGGAAGAGATAGAGTGTCGAGTGGACGTAACGGGGGGATAGACGGATGGACGGACGGAAAGGCAGAAGACTGATGAATAGGCGAATGTACGGGTGGAACTAAACGGGACGGAAAGAGAGAAGGGCGAAAAGATGGATGGATGCATGGACGAACTGTCGGATAGATGGGCGAAATGGTTGTATGGATGGATGGACGAACGGACAGATAGATAGATAGATAGATAGATAGATAGAGAGAGAGAGAGAGAGAGAGAGAGAGAGAGAGAGAGAGAGAGAGAGAGAGAGAGAGAGAGACAAAAGGGATGGATGGGCCACAGACTGATGTGTGATGTATTTTCGGACAAAAGATGGACAAATGGACGTATTTGAATACAAAAACAAAATAAAACGTGATTTATTGAACAACGTGTGAGTCCGTGAAAATCTAGAGATTATTTTTCGATCAATTTCACAAAACTTCCTCTTTACGACGTAAACGAGACAGCAAACCCGGCAAAGGCATCTAAATAGCAGGAGTGGTAGAAAACGGTATTTCTTCGCCCCTTCCCCCAAAAAAACGTGCTCCCGGGGGGTGGCGGCGGCGAGGCGGGTCAGCTCATCCGCAAGGGCAGCGAAGACGCGCGCGAGCGAAAGCAGAAAGGATGGCTACGGCCGCGGCGCGGAGCAGAGGAGCGCCTCGGGCGGCGCGCTACCTGAGAGCTATGAGCCCGCGTGAGCAACGGCGGCGGCGGCGCTAGGCCGGGGGCGCAAGACGCCGGCGGCAGCGGCGGCGGCGGCGGCGGCAGCAATGCGCTCGCGGATCCCACCCCTCCGCCATTCGTCCCGCTTCGCCTCCGCCACCGCCGCCCTTGAGCCTGATTTACATCGCGCCCGCTCCACGCGTGAAATACGGGCCGCCCTTCCCCACGCCGCTCCGCTCCGCACCGCAGCCGCAACCGCAACCGCCTTACCTGCTTGCCCGCGCAACGCTCGCTCGCTCGCTTCCTCGGGGCTCCGCCCCGCCGCGCCCCTGCGCCACGCAACCCGCAGTGCACACTTGCAGCCCGAGTTTCGAAAGGGGACGTTTTATGTGGTGGGCTATTGCAGTAATATGGCTAGCCATTTAATGACCATAATTCAGAGGAAATTTATTGAATATCTTACTCTCCTTCTCGTTCTGCTTCTTCTTCTCCTTCAACTTTTTTCTTTCAATTAAGAAATTTAATTCTGTCTTAATCCCTTGCTAGATTAAATGATTGATTCGTTGATAGTTATTGCTAGATGGAATGAAGATGATTCTTCATTAAATGTAGTAAGATCAGTTCAGCTGTCGAGGACCCTTTCAACTTTTACATCCTACATATTTACAACATTGAATTTGTTTGATAAGAAGTTTTATGCATTTTTTCTACCAGTACTAATACCCTCTACTGTTGTCTTCTAACCCACATTTTTATCGAAAATTATTTTAACTTCTCTCTAGTAACTAATTTATACGTTTATATCTCTTCAGAATTCACCATACATTGTTCAAAAACATCATTTAATTCACATGAAATTTATTTTCAAAAATCCTTTTTACGTAGACGTTTTGAAAGTCAGAAAAGTTCTACAACTCTAGCATGAACGCATAAATCGTGAATCTATTTCCTCCTGTTTGGGTGAAGACCAATTGGTTTGTAAAATCATCAACTTGAGTATTACTCGCGCAACTTTTATTGAAAGATGGATTGAAGAAATGCGCGTAGAGTGGCGGTATTAGTTACTTAATCAGCCACTAGATTTTATGAAGTAATGCCAATCTCTGGAAAATCAGTTATGCCTTCGCAAATTTCTTAATAATTTGCGTTCTAACTTTCTTGCAGAGTTTGAGGTATCTTCTGTGATGGATCTTCACTTGCATCGGTCATTTTTTTTTAGATTTTTTGGAGAAAATCACGAACATAAGTTCTCTTTAGCAGAAAATAGTTTCTATTTCGCGCTATTGAAGGTGTGTTTGGAAGGTTGCCATCAGTGCACGCTGCGAGCTTTCATCTACAACTGTTTATTGTGTCAGAGAGGGGAAAGCAAGGTCATCGTTCAAGAAAATTTGCACTAGTAATATTTATTTTGGCCAATTTTGATATTTGTCGATGTCGTCCTTCCACTACATTTGAAATAGAAACTATTGGTGCTAAAACAGCACGTACTTTCTCACTATTAGCTGTGGTTATGTAATACTATTTATACAACAATTTCTCTCTGAATTAAAATATCTCAGTCATCATGTTTTATAAAACTCATAGTTTCAAGCAATAGATTTTGTATTCAAAACTTAAAATGAAAATTTATTTCGACCATTAAAATCATTGTATAAGTTGGATGCAGGGTATTAGCAGACATATTTGATGTGTTTTTTGGTCATACAATATTATTCCTAAGTAGTACGCGAGAAAGTAAAATAATAAAAAGTTAATAAATAATACGATACACTTAGCGTTTCCGAATAAGTAAAAATAGACCACAAAATATACAATTGTAATTATTAATCACTATTGTATTGTAATATTCTACAAATATATAAAAGTATTAGTTTACATTACCGCGAACGAAACTCAGTCTTCTGTTACCAGTTCGGCGTTACAATAATGGGTTGCAATAACCAACAATGACCGCTTATCTATTTACATCTCATCCATTCCTTTTCCTATTTAACACACTTAAAGGACACAATTTAAAATAAAATAACATAAATATAATATAAAGACAATAAATAGTAATAAAATGAAATACGATATAATATGCAAATTCTAACTTACGTACCAACCAACTGCGTGTAATGGGAGTAGGCGACTGAAAGCTAACAATCTTTATTTCATATTTATTTCAAATAGATTTTATACAATTTCAAAAACATTAAGTTGTACACATATTACAAAAGCTGCAATGTAAGATAAAAACAAACCAATATGAAATAATATACATAATCTAACTTACGTTCCACCCAACTGCCTCAAAACACCTCTATAGTTACGATCACGATGCGCAGAATTTTCAGAGAAGGCGACTACGTTTTACGCCCAAATACTCGAATATATTATAGTTTTTAAAATGGGCATCAAGGACCCATAAAACGCAGATTCAGGCTACACCACCTTTAAGAGGATTCTTTTTTTTTTAATTTAGCAAATAGTTTTTTCTATTGGCTAAATTTAGAAAATTTATCCTCTTTCAACTCAACATCCTGTAATAAGAGTTTTTCTGCCGAATATTCATAGTTATTTCCCCCAGTTTTACATAACTTTCTCTTCTTAAGACGTTTCTTCTTAAGCACGAGAAAATAAAAATAGTGGAACAGATTTTCTGAAAGATTTAGCAATATTAACTCATGCCACAAAGCATTTGACATCAACCATTTTATTCTTTTCCACGGGCACAGTCTTTGTAGGGAATTTTCAGCACTTATACTAAACCATTTTAACTTAGACCACATTTAAGAAATATGTTTGACATTCATTGCACATCGAATACCGTTTTTAAATGGCACGTTCACTCTTCTCCTATTCACTAGGATCCATTTTGTAGATGTCAAAAGACTTCACTACGTAGTGAGACGCCGTTTGGAGACGGATGTTTGCCGTACGGATGAGCACCGGAATCGTGATATGGCGATAACGCACAAAGCCCCTTTCCTTCCTACCGCTTTGAAATGCTCCACTCCCAACCTTGGGTCAGTGTTGAAAGGTTAATGGTATTTTGTAATAAAAATTGCTTTTGAATTTAATTTCACAAATTCAAAAGATCTTATGTACTCTTACAAAACGCGAAAGAATACTTTATCGTTTGGTTTCAATATAATTACAAAATTTGCAGGTAACAAAAATCTTCTCTGTACTAAAATGACGAGTAATTGAAAAAAAAATTCAATAGTATGCCATGTATAAGCCAATGAAGAAACGACGATATTTATCAGATGCACGATTTGTTTTCATTAATTTTTACATATTGCCATCACTAATTCTGGACAGAAAAGACAGAAAGAAAACACAGACAGTAAATGTTAAAAAAATTCCAAATAAGTTTTAAAAAGTTTTCTACAATTTTTGTTATGAAGAAAATAAACGAATAGTCATGTGTATTCAATATGTAGTTTCTATAGAAAAATTCATTCATAGGAAATGATTTTTATTATTGCAATGTAAGTAATCCTGTTTACATAAACATTAAAATTTTATTTACTGACGTTTGCCACAAAGGATACAACTCCATAGTAATTGAGAGTTGTTTGATATCAGATTTGAGTGTGTCTTGTATTGCAATGTATAAACATACAACTTCAAGTATGAAGAACAACGCAATATTATGATTTTCCAAATTTTATTTTATTAGAAAACATTAATTGAAAGTAATTACAAACGAACAACTTTATTAATGGCATAGGCAACTGCATTTATTTGTTAACAATGCCATGTGACTGTTTGTTTGCAAACAGATCAAAATTATGCATTTAAAAATATTTATCCTTATTTTGAAGCTCTTAACCAGCTATATTGAAATCAGATCAAATTTGTTTACATTTGATAAACGCGTTTACATTATCCACATTTGAAATAGCTACGTTAAGCCGATAGCATTAATTTATATCATAGCTTGAAATCAATTTTCCTAAGCTATAAAGTCGGATAAAGCAGATAAATATTAACTCTAACAAAGAAGAATAATGCATCATCGTTTCCGTCATGAATATGGAAAACCGTTGGGAATGAAACAAATGCTGTTTCGTCAATAAATTGGCAAGGGCTGCCGACCGTTTTGATGCGAGGTAGTTTTTTGGGTGACGTCAAATTTTGTCAGCAAATTTACTAATCTGTGATTTTTATCAAATTACTCTAATTCCAAACTGATCCTATCAGTATTATAAAATGGCTGATGTCATTTGAAGTGAGTTTGAAAGATAGCTTCTGTCAAAAGGTGGAAATACGATTTTTTCTGATTTATTTTAAAACTTATATTCATATCAGGAGTAAACACTAAAATACAAATTGGATATGAGTATGTATCTACGTGGAACCATTCGCAGAAAAAACTAATAAAATATAATCTTATGAAACCAACATTATTTACTAAGCTTCACTGATCATTTTGTATCCCTTGAATTCAAGAAAAAATTACTATTCCGAGGTTCACCATACAAATTGATAAATAAAGACGTATTTTCAATACTCAACAATATTTACAAACCCGCCAGGAAAATCCTCAGTTTTTAATATTATTATTATTAATGTTTTACACGTGGAAAATAACTGTCTAATTACTCGCTCTTAGAGGAAAGGGACGCCAATCATACTTACACTCGAGAAGCAAATAATTTACATTTGAAAAAAATGTACAGTATGTTCGTGGCAATTGTTAAATCCATATCTTCCATAATTCTCTCGATAATTTTTCCATTATTTTTGACTATTTACCGCCGACCAAGTTTAAAAGGATTTTTCGACATTATATTCACCATAGTGAGAAAAGCTGAATTAAAATAATTCGAAAATTACCGAACTTGAAAATGTTTGTGATTTATTGTAATCAAAATACTCAACATTAGCAATATATCGTAGATATGTTTAAAAATGACTTATTTTGTAACCGTTATTGCTTGTATAGGAGCTTGACTCACCCACTAAAACGCAATATTGCGATTTGGCACAGTGCAGTATGCACACATTAAATATTAGCACATCGGAATAAAATATCTACAAAAATGTAGATTTACCGCAAAGGAAACAGGAAGGAAAGAGATTCTTACATATTTAGTTTCCAAACTACTTCTTGAAATTTGTAATGCAACTGGTATTGAAAAATGTCTACGCCTTATCCCACAATGGTTCTGTTCAGATCGAATGATACATTACAGACTTAATTAACCTAATATCAATTATGAACACCACCCTTGGTAGGCCAACCTCGCTTACTACCGCAGTCACGTGCCCTCCACGTGCATGTCTCCAATGAATTATTCCATACCGCCGTAATGAGTCGGTCTCCGGGTACGTCGACGCTGGCCTGCAATATTTCACGCGATTACCGCGAACTGCGCACGTGCAAGCGCGTGGCCCGCCCCTCCCACTTCCCCTCCACGCTCCACGCGGTTCCTTCCCCTCCCTTTCCCCTCCGCGTCGAACCGCCTGCGAAAACTTCCCGTACAGACCCCGCTGCACGCTCTCAACACCCTTGCCCTCGTCCTAACAGCGAGTTAGGGGCCCCAAGGGCTTATGTACTTGGCGAGTCCAAGAACCCCAAGTTCCAAACACACGGCTCTCCCAGGCTCTGCCCACCCGACACAAACGCTGGAACGCGAGATTGTGTCTTCGAATATGAAATACCGTTCCCGCATCGCCGCGATGGGGATTGCGCAACTCTCTGCAATAGGGTTTGCTAAGATCGCCGCGGGAAACTCCCTGTGCTAATTTAAATGGGCTTTCTCACGCCGAGTTTGATAAACATTATGTACTCAAATCTCAGAATTAGATATGCAATATAGATGCTCTTACAGAGGGTGATACTTCGCAGGAGTCTAATCAGTGTTACTTAGAGTTGGAGCTAAGACACTCGCAAGAAAAGGGAGCTAGTACTCTTGGGGAAACATTCTATTACGAAATGTATTTTACGACTAAAAGCTCGTGTTACAAATGGCGCTTTATAATAAGTACTTGGATACAATTTACATGAATCGGTAAATACATAACACATAACAATGTCAAATTTTACGACAAATATAATCACATAATCATATAAAAAATTCACACACGCGGTAATAAATTTACTGAAGATCTACAAAAAAAATACATTTCTATTTGGCTTTTAATCGTACAGACACATTTATATTTAGCTTTTAATTATATGCGTGTGTCACTAACCAAATAAACGATTAACTAACTAGACACTTCTAATAGTCGAGTGGGCGGGAAATAAAACTGCCAAATTTTAATAGGTTTGGACGATCTGTTAACAAGAGCATTCAATCCCCAGACCCCTACAAAGAACGGGACAGAAAGTTATTCTCAAAACAGTTCTTAGGCAGGTCATTTTGTCGGTGTGTATGTCGAGATGACTCAACAATAATCGTCATAATAGGAAATCTGTATTTATTATATAATAGCGATGTTTGCGTATGTCAAATTAATGAACATGGTGTGAGAAAACTGTGTTGATGACACATCGTACAGCAAATTTAAATACTAGGCGATGGCCGTATATAAAGTTTCTATTTCTGAACCACGTTATTTTGTCGTTTTTTCAGATTTCCGAGTGAATTGAGAGTTCGGAGTGAATTACAAGATTTTTTACTTGTACGTTATAATGAGGGAACTATACTTATTTACAACTGAAAAATTATCCTACATTAACTAGATGATGTAACCTGGAGATGAGAAAACTACCGGTTTGTTGATAACCTAACATCATATACACCGGTAGACGGGGGTAAAATATAGTTAAGGATAATACTAACATATAGTTAAGGATCCACTTCGAGTTTGTGTCCCCACACCATTCCGCATTAGCCATCATGACTTTTACCCTTCCTCTACAACGTTCAAAGAGGGAGTAATCCAACAAACAAATATTTAATAGGACGTCGCAGAAATATTAATTAGTATAACTGGCATTTCTCGAGTTAGACATTGATTTCAGTACAAATTTGTTGATAGTTCTTATAGTCACTCCTACATAACATCATGGTTTGAGCCCTACAATAATTTGATGATTCCGGAAAATCGTCTGCATTAACGAAACCCTGTAACACAGAGGTGCAAAAAAAATAATAATGTGTACATAAAATCTAAACAGGGGTGCACGGGCGTAAATGGTCTGTTTCACGTGATAATGTCGTCGCCCCCGCTTCCAGCTCCGGTTTCCGCGCCCCGCCGCCCGCGACCTCGACGTCACCGGGCGATAGATGAGGAAGGACGGCGCGCGATGGGGTTCGCAGGGCGCGGACGTTCACATTATACCCTTTTCCGGGTTTCGCCAAGTTCGCAGCTCGGCAACCCGGGAAACGGGCTCCGGCGGCCCGATGATATGCATCGAAATCCAATAAAAATGTAAATACGCCGCCGTCAATAATCAGACGTCGGCCTGCCTCATCGGCCGGGGTCACGCCCGCCGCCTCGCCCAC
>BOPP01000036.1:3661670-3684388 GCA_017312745.1 Gryllus bimaculatus
CCCCTGCCCCGCCCCGGCCCTGCCACCGCCCCATTGCACGACCCGGCATTCGCCTCGACTCGACAGTCCGTCGGATTGCGTGCTGTGCATTACGCCCTGAAAATCTCCTTATCTCATCTGCGCAAATGACGCACCGTCTTCACCAGCAATTTTTTTTTAAATCATCGAATTTTACCGGCTTAGACATCACCTTCGGCCATGAAAGCAAAAATTTGACCCTACCATTCGAAAATCGATTATATTATAAATAAATGTGATTCTCAAGACAATTCAACCTATTTATACGGATAATCGTATATAAATGCCAACTATACCTCTATTTTAGAGCAATCTATTTATAGGAACCAGCACGCTCACTTTTCCGATTTATTCGATTTCTTTTTAGTTGGATAAAATTGTTGATCTATCAATCATTATCTCTCTCCGATCTGTACTTTAAAATCAGCATGCAGGTTAAAACCGAAAAATAAGATTTCATTATGAAAATTATCGATCTAATTTCTCGTCATACTCAGAGTTTACACAGATAGAATTGACAATTGGTGTATTGCGTACCATGTTGTGTTCGGAAAATTTGGAAATCAATCAATTTTATTCAGACTTATGGACGTACAAAAAATGTAAGAACCAATTACTGTAGGGAAGGAACGATACGCTTGTTAAAATCGACGGATCCCAACTAGTTATGAAAAATATCCAAGTTATTACACGTCCTATCCAGCGCTCTCCAACTCAAGAGCTCGACATTTGCTTTTGAGGCAAATTTTAAGGTTGAATTTTGTTCAGGAAATCTCAATGTATTTCTCCTTCAAGGCTTATGAACTTTGGGAAAGTGCCAAATCCTTTTTTCTAGTAGTTGATAAGAACTGCAGTCGTGTCAATTACACAGGCCTACAAAATAAAAAAGAACATGTCAGACCCAAAGACATGACATATGTTTCTCAGTGTGTGTCGACGCGCTGAATCCGACTGTGAAGCCAGAATTGGGCGATTTTTTAATCGCGGAAAACCACAGTGACATTGTATGCATTGTTTTCAGGGGTTGTTGTCAGATCCACAGACTTGACTCACATAGGCTGGATGGATATAATATATTTGTGTAATCTGATTTTTTAGTAAATTAATAATGACGAACAAAATAAAGTTCAAAAGCTCTGAAGATAAACTGACATATATTAGTACAAGTCACAATCTTATGAACAAACTAAAAATTAGAAATTAGAAATTCAAAGTTCTACAAAGAGGAAGCAGGAGAGATTAATGTTGATTATCAAAACTAGAAAATATTTAGAAGTAGACTGATAGGGTAATTCCAGACTAACGATGACGAAAAAGTGACAATTTATTTTAACAGGAAAAACATCAATAGTCTAGATTAAGTCTTGATACAATTAAGTGGAATATTAAGAAACTTATCTTAACAGTCGCATACAAATGAGCTCAACAATGGTCTTTAAATTCATTATTTTCTATATCTTTAATTAGGTAAAGAGGTAATGTTGTATATTTTAGATCTTTCATTATTAGAATCATTATGAACCTTTAGTGAACTTTTAGTGATGGTTGTGTGTTTCAATGCTTATCTGCTTTTAAAAAAAAAGTGAAAACCGTCGCCATTCTTTTTCGCTTGTTCGAAATTTCGCGTTCTCTTAAAGCTATTGTGCAGAAGGAGCAACATAGTTAATACTGAACTAGTTCTTTAAAAAAAATCACCATTTGTGCCCTGGCGAATAGAACCGCTAGTACAAAAAATGTTCAAAACGTATATTCCCTTGTCCTACCTCAAACCTCGACAATATTTAAAACAAACATGTCAAAAATTATTATTAAATATACGCGAATTTCTAGTTCTTAAATACATAAAAAATCCTTCAGTCATATGATAGTAGCTGGTTATTATTCATAATGATCACCAACGAGTAGATATTAGGAGAAACATATAGTTTGTTAGTGCACATGGCGTTGCAATTGAAGTGACCTCTTATTTACTTCAAGCCACAGATGCAGACTCTTTCTGTAGGCCAGTGAAAAATATTAGAAGAAGCACGTTGATTGGTGCACATGATGATTTAAAATAATTAAGTTAGCTCCGCCCGAGCACAACAGAGAAATTCTTTTGCCCAATGGCCAAACAGAAGAAATGAGAAGCAAGTAGTTCACGAGTGCACATGACAATATTTTTGAAGCGCATCTCTTACTTGCTCCGCGCGAGCAAAACAGAATAGTTCTTTAGTGCAATAACCAGCCTGTAGGTTTTAGAAAAAGCACATAGTCGATTACCGCACTCGCACTCTGCAATAGAATTGCAGAGAAACTCTTAAACTCTCGCTCCGCGCGTGCCCCTCCCCCCTTCCCCCCTCCGCTTCCGCCTTCCGCCTTCCCCTCCCCCTCCCCCCAGCGCCGTGCAAGCTTGCGATGCAAATCCAACGCGCCCGCTCGCGTAATCAAGAATTGCAAGTTGGCCCGTGTAACCGCTTGTTCCGCGCGCCTCCGCCAACTTCATTAAATCCGGCGAGCGTCGCGCGAGGCCTGTAATCCCGCTTCGGGGATCGGCCGCGCAGCCGCTCGCGGCGCCACCGCCGCCCGGCCGGCGCTCCTAAGAATAATTTACGCGCGCCGCGCTCGCGAGAGCGCTCCGGCGGACGTCGCGCGAAGAACAGGCACGCGGAGGTGCGGCTCAGAAGTGGAAAAAAGCGGGGGTTGTAATCGAAGGACTTGGGCCTGCATAATAACCCACATTTCAGGCATCCAAAATTATCTTAGAATTTGGTCAAGATTCCCAAAAAGAAACATTTTGATGCAGTGTGCATACGTATTCATAACACTAGAGTTTGGATCTGATTGAATGATTAGTGATTTCAGGCGCGTCAACGGATAAGGTCATTAGTCCCGTAAGTGTAGTGCATGTCCCCCCTTGAAAGGTCGCGGAGAACTTGAACCGCTGGATGGCGAGATCAGGCGCCGACTTACCGTCGGTTAACGAGGTTTTCCGAAGCAGATATCTCCCGATCGAGCCGGGAAACGCTCTAAGATCCAGACCGGTCTTCCAGCAAGCGTGGTAGTGTATAACGTTAGTGTAAGTAAGTTGGTGAGGTTGGTGTGTAAGCAAGAGGTGAGGATATGACAAAAAATAGATTGCGCGCGATATGTAGCCCTATTTTCAGAGTACTGCTTCAGATTTCGCCTGGTATTGGCGACCAGCGAGTATTACCTGGTATTGGCGAGTAGCCGACTACTAGAATTCTCTTCCTCCAGGCAGCAACTGAATTCGATCTAGTTGACAAGCCACCGAATGGGCACGAGCCTAGGATCTCGAAGTCAGAGGCACTGCAGTGACATCAGTTGATGCCCCGAGCCACCTCTCCCTGTTTGTAATTGAAGTTCTTCTGACATCGAAATAACCGACATTTTCAGCATCCAAAATGTAGATCTTAGAATTTGTTTAACGTCCCCAAATGGAAGATTTTACAGCATATTTTCTACAAACGTATTCATAGAACGGCACTAGTGTTTGCAAAGGAGAATAAAGTATTTTATCAATATATCAAATAGGTCTGAATGAATGTGAGGCAAATAAAACTCGTAAGTGCATTTAAGACATAGAATTAGCGTCTTAGTAACTCTTTTTCCGACTTGCGGCTGTATGTTTTGTCTAGGTCTGTTTATCTCAATTGTGGGGGTGGTTTATCTCAAGTCTGGAGATTTCTTGACCGCGTATGTAAAATGAGTAGCAACTCGATTTTATTAAGAAGCCAACTGCAATCAGTGTTAATATTTGTTCATTACCCAAAAACGCATTATGAACTGAAATTTTAAAATATGCATTTCTATGAACTGGATTCATTGTTATTTATTTTTTGTTTCAGACTGGAGATAGTAAAAAAAATATATAGCAAATTATATAAAAAATGTTTAATGGGAGTTTGGAAGACTAACATTTTACTGGGTTTACACTTATCTCTGTATTCTTTACAGAAAATATGTATTTGTTATTTACGATATGTAGACATTTTAATAATAACATTAATATTATTTCATTTTATTTTAATTATAATAAAAAGATTTTGTACTGCTCCAGCCTTTTCTTTTCTTTCCGTTAGACACATTTTCACCGACATTTAAAATTTGTAACAACTATTTAACGGATTAAATATTTTGAATACACACTTAACGAGTTTATTTTATTTTTTCAACAAGCATATATAAAATCTCAGAAGACAAGTACTATTTATTACATTATAATAGTTCAACATTTTTGAATATGCCTGAGCTCATAGAACTGACTTGAATTTTATAAAGATTTTCAATTACTACTTATTATATTATTAGACGTCAAATACATCTTAAATGACATAAAAATGCAAATTAATTATCCAAATTGCATCGATAAATTTCAGTAAGATTTCGATAGAATAATCACGAATATAAGTTGTTCACGAAAATAACAATGAAAGAATAAAGTTATGTCACGGTCCCAGTTAATGAAATCTGTTTTAATTAGTATTGGTGTCGTTAGTCATCACTGTCTCATTTCCCAACTGCAAATTAAAAATTCGTTGTTGCAAAAATATGGATTGCTGCCATGACTTTGTCGTAGACGTATAAAATCGTTACACAACTTTGTAATTCTTCCGGATGCAATGCATCAAATGGTCATTTTCTTCTTCAACGTTTCTCTGATTTACGACGAAGAGACGTCCAATATCCTACAAAGCTCCGAGCCCGAGGCACAGATTGAGTTACTCCACAGCTCTCGGTGGAAAAGGAAAGCGTCCCGAATATTCTTTAGGAAAGCAAAGAAAAATTGACATCTGATAGGATAGAAAAGTTTCCGCGACCCTTTTACACACTGCGAACGCACAAAGAACTATGTTTCCGCACGTAAACACAGAAGACGAGGAAAATACGAAAGATGAATATAAGATAAAACTTTTGAGTAGTTGGTTTTGATGCAAGGGGATTCCCAAAGTTTGCCACGAACGATCGTCCACGTGACTGGAGCAGCGTTGCAAGACCATCTCCCTTTCCCTCTGCTTTCCTTCCTTTCTTCCCCCTGCTTCAACGTCTACGAGAGACCCGGAAATGTATTTTGTATAAGAGGGGGTGCATGGTGAAGAACTACAAAACAGTTTCCTAGTTTTGGTGAGAGTTAAAGTGCCCCTGAAACCTCCGCCACCCGGGGTGAGCCCCTTTTAGATGCGTACGGCAACAATGGCGTCTTATCTAGTGAAAAGAAAGGGAGAGATGGTAAACTAACGGAAAGAAAAGCATTACACTGCGATAACTTGTATGATTCCAACAAAACAGAGGAGTTAGAACTTTAGGGGGATTAATACGGGTTATGCCACCTGTAAATGGTCATTCCAAGTAATATGATATTTTGTGTAAGTATGAAAACGTCTGTGCAACTGTATTTTGTCAATTACTTGCTTCTGAATGTATCTTCAAAGTAAGAGAAGTGGCTTGCAGATTTAATAGATATTGTAATCTTTACGTGAAAGACCCTAGTTTCATTACTAACACTCTATAGCACTGCGTGATAAAATTAAAATTGTATGATTGTGCGCAAACTAACACATTTGAATGCAACTAATTTTATAGAGCAAGCTTGCAACTGGTAGGTAGCAGGATGATCGGCACATCTACGAACAGTTTACGAGAACAATTTTTTAAAAGGCTAGGCATCAAAAATGTTTTCCACGGCCAAATGGATAAGTAGGAATTAAATTACACAAATTCGACTATTAACACTGTGAAAAAACAGCACCACTAGTCTCTTTCTTTCCTTATAACTTGCTGAATAATTATTTTCTTCTATCAAACGCAAATTTTATACTAAATGAAGGACTCACGTGTATAATTTATTTAATGAATAAGATACTAGAATTGTTTGCATATTTTCACAGTATTGAAAATCTTCATTCTAGATTAAACGTTTATGCTCTAGAAATTGAGATGAAGTGACTAAGAAGCCATGTTGACTCTCTGAAAAGAATTTCATTAAATTAATTCCCACCGATTATTTGACATGAAACATATAAATATCAAGATAAAAACCATTCCATTCCTTGGAGAGCACTTGATTAATAGGCGCGCAATCCTCCAGGAAGAGGCAACGATTCAGTCGTTTGGCGCATCGTCGAAGCCTTAGGGCACTTTCTCTGGCCAGTCGCCACCATTACACCTCATGGCCTCTATAAATTCGAAGGCCGAGTCGCAAGAAACATGCGAAAGGTGTAAAAGATGCGATTCCGCTCCTGCGAGCAGAAATGGTGGAGACGGTGAATGTGGTCAGGAAAGATTCAGATGGAAGTGTGAAATGAAAGTAGAGATAAAGAATGAGGCGGAAAAGTGAAGGCATGGGTTTGAAGGTGGAATGGAATGTGAAGGTGCGTGGGCATGGCAAGATGGAGATGGAGGGATTCTTGGACCTGGACTTGGAAATGGACGAAGAGGAATATCTGGACGTGAGGGTAGACGGAGGTGTGAATAGATATATGAGAGGCGAAAGCAGTGTCGTATCGTAGAGGTGCCACTAGTGGAAGTGGAGCAAGCGCTGGCGAAAATGGAGGCAACGGAGTGGCAGTGAAGAAAGCGCTGACAAAGGATGGGACTGCAGTGGAGATGCAACTGGCAGAAGAGGTGAAGGTAGCGGAATCTCGAGAGGCAGAGTCAGAGATGGTACAGGTGTCGGATGCAGATTCGGTCTTGGCGATCATTGATTAGTAAGAAGAATCTGCGGCAATGAACACTCAGGCGATGGCGTCGATAACCGACAGGAAACAGGAGATGGGAACAGCGGGGAAAGAAACGTCGGACCTAAAAAGCCCTGCAGGCGATGTCGATGTCGATGCAGAATTGGCGAGAGAAAGTTTCGACTGCGCAAAAAACCTCGTGCGACCTTCTCCATCGAGGCTTGCAGACATCGCTGCCTCGGGGCGCCACCTCCGCCGCCTCAGTAACGACCCTGCGCCCTTATCACACGCACCAGCGATCCGCCGCCCGCGCCGCCTCCGCCGGCGCCGCCCACGCCCCGCCCACGCCCGCCGGGCGACGGATGGCGTGTCCGCCCCCTTCCCAGGGGCGAGGCCCTGCTCAGCCTGTGCTCTCCCAGCTTCCCTTGGGTTCCTCTGTGGTTGTGATGCAGTAGAAAGGGCAGAAGAATCAAATGTTTAAAAATGCGATCGTTGTTGCCTGCAATAATAGGCATTACTCAAAGTGATGCTACTAACTATTAATTCGATGTCGTCTACAAAATACCACGGCTGATGAGATATTGATAACATGTGGTTAACGCTTCACATTTACTCATTTATGTAGTTGCGAGATCTCATCTGAAGTTTTTATTCTCATACATTGGCGAAATATTTAGGTTTGTAACGACATATTTTTTGTTCCTATTAAGAATCTTAGATACGATAGCGTCACCGGTTGGGTGACAAAATTAACCGAATTTTTTCCCGGTTGAATGGCGAAATTAACCGAATGCTAATTTCCGAATAAACGGCAGGGTTTCGGCCTTTCGTCTCATTATCAAAAACATAATTGAGAGAAGAAAACATGTCAATGCATTTTATGCACTTTAAGCCTCATGCTTAATTTAATTTATTTTGCTACTATGTTTCTTCTTAAAGCTGCGAATTTCTCCAGTATTGTATTTATTTATATGCCTTAATTTTTATCAAAATGAATTACGCGCCAGAAAATTGAACTGATCATTCAGATCCTTATGAAATACTTCTAATAATTTTAAAAGAATCTGGAAGTCTGAAACCACCAAAAATAGTTGCAAGGTCGAACTTACTACAAGTAATTTGGAACATGCTTACACATCAAATAATTTGTAATATGATTACCTTTCACTTGGTTATTACATCAATTGAAACAGCTGTATGTTTTCAAATGCGTTTTGACTTTTCTTTCTCCAACTGCCTTTCTACACCCACCTGAAAGCAAGAAAACATTCAAGATTAGACACGTATTATAATATAGAAATAATGGAAAACAACTCTTGACTTATTTGCTCACTCAAAACATAAATGAGTGCCAAGACCATTAGACATACATTTCAATTGGCATACTTTCATTCTGATGCCTTTCGTCCTATTAAGATTCGCCAAAAATACAACATAGAGCTCATCTCCGTGGTATACAACATGACTTTCGTATTTCAGAAAAAATGTAAATAAAATTGAAAGACCTGATATGAACAACAAAGCTACACACCTGAACTGTCACTTTAACCTATGAAACTATGTCAATAAAATAATATACTTAAAGATTCAACTCTTGCTATTGCGAACTATTTTCATTACATACATAGCTGTAACGTTTTTAGCGAAATTTTATGCTGTCTGAAACCATCGTGATATTAATTTATTCGTTCCGCCATCACTTCGTATTTGTGTACCCGTCTTTGTGTGCCCGCAAGAGGACACATTTTCGGGGAGCGTTTTCGCTATCCCCGCTGCACTGTGCGTGTGCCTTGCGCCAAGCCGACAAGAACGGTCAGAGAGCGTAGAGGTGTGGGTGGAAGATTCCGGTGACCTTCAACGCGCCGGATTAATGCAGATTCCCCCGCGAGCGCCCTTGCTGGCGGGTGCATTCAGGGGCGTGGGAGGAGGGCGGAGGAAGCACGGAAGTGGCCGCAGCTGCCTTGGATGACTCGAGCTGGAAGAGGTTGCACGTCAGACTAATGAGTGAGGCCGGAGAAAGAGAGAGATAGAGACAGAGAGAAGACAAGAAAAAAAGAGAGAAGAGAAGAAAGAGAGAGAGAAGAGAAAAAAGAGAGAGAAGAGAAAAAAGAGAGAGAAGAGAAAAAAGAGAGAGAAGAGAAAAAGAGAGAGAGAGAGAAGAGAAGAAAGATAAGAAGAGAAGAAAGAGAGAAGAAGAGAAAGAGATAGAGAAGAGGAGAAAGAGAGAGAAGAGAATGAAAGGCAAGTCGAGAGGTAAAGAAGAGGGGAGAGAGAAAAAGAGAGGAGAGAGAAGAAGAGAGGGAGAGAGATAAGAAAAGAGACATATAAGATGAGGGAGAAAAAAAGGAGAAGAGGAGGAAAATAGAGGCAGATGAGGTATTTCAATTAAATGGATCAGGTAGAAGGATTTGTATGGTGACGTAATAGAATTGAAGACGAATGGAGAAAGGAGAATTAGATTGGCAAAAGATATGAAGAATAAACCTTCTTTAAGCACATAATTACAACTGTTGTGTCTACAGAATAGTGAGAAAAAAAAGAGTTGCGGATATACAGTGATACATATGTCGATGAAGTCTGGAGATGAAGCTCCAGCTGAGCGGTGGGAAATGAGAGATACGGTGGAAAGGCCAATAATCCCGTAAGTAGATATATACAGAGCGACTGCCGCTAAAACACTGGACGGACCCATTGAGCCCAACAATGGGAGATGCGCTGCGTAAGGGCGAAGCAAGCAGAAGAGTGGGGGTAGCTAGTAATGCGGGGTGGGCCGGGGCGGGCAGGCGTAGAGTGGGGAGGGCCGGGCGAGAAGGGCCGAGCGACGGAGCGGAGAAGACCCATTAGGAGCGGTCCCGAATGCTCTGTAAATCCACTGCAATGTCCTGGAGATTGCAGCTACTTGCTCCTAGTTGGCTGCGACTTGCTTCCGAGAAGAACCAAACCTCACTCGACGTCGGGTTAATGAGGGAAATTTTCAAGCTTCTAGCGCTGGCTGATGCGGGGAGCAGCCTGTGTAAAACTAGATACGAAACGTGCGGATCCACCAGCAGACCATGGACTGAAGATTCTAGTAGGTATTATTTGACTATTATATGAGATATTCGGATGTAAATAATGTCAATAACCGTAAGTAACTGTAAATATATGAATCCATTTTTTCCACGAGGCGAGGAACACCAACAATAATATGCAAGTGGATTATTACTGTCATTTGTTGCCCGTTACGGAAACTGCTTGAGAGTGAACCTTTGACCTTTTTCTTTTTGTTTCTCTTTCTTCTCAAGTTTCTTCTTTATTCTGCCAATGATCTCGATTTCATAGATGGTCTTTTAATTAATAAGACTTTTAATTAATCAATAGTACACTTGCTTTTAAAAACTTGACAATTGGCCTATGTTATTGTCACGAGTTTGGAAAATAGAGTTTTATACATTTCAGAAGAGAAATGAACAAAGAAGAACTACAACTAACTCAATGTTGATTTATACACGTGTCTTATACATTGAGTCAATTAAGTCATAGTGCTTCTTTTAGCTTCTCACTCAAGAATAATTAATTGCCTTTTGCACAATAGGGGATACATATCGGAACTACGTACCCTTCCCTCTTTTGCACAATTTGTGTTACGAAATGGAAGTCCACCATTGTTTTTTTAATACAACCATGTACTACACTTCACTTGTGAAAAAGGCTTAAGGTGTTATGCATACCTTAATATTTGAACGAATGAATATGTTTTTGTAAACTGCAATTTTTTTTCAAAATTTTCCACTGACACCGGGCTTTCAAGCTATCGTTTTCCTTGCCTTCACTGACAAGGGAAATGTTGCGAGGCCAAGAGCACTCAGTCTCGTGTGAAACTTTTTTCCAGCTAGAATCATAGATACTACGATTTTGGAAATAGCCGACAACATTTTTGTCCCCGGAATGATTCATTCATTGACGCATATCGCCTGATGGTGTTAATATTATTAATATACAATGCTCTTTAGTTTTGTACATGATAAAAACAATGTTCAAATCGGAGAGCCGAGCGTATCATTGTACAGCAGAACCCATCACCAGCATCATCATCATCATCAGCAGCAGCAGCAGCAGCAGCACGGGTTAGGCTGATCTTGTCTGTTCTGGCAAGTAGTCTAGAGAAGACCGTATCTTTTTTGGTCTTACTACTTTTATTTTTCCTTCTGGGAGATAGTAATAGGCCTGTTTGAGCAATCTCTCATTGTTCAATCTTTGTAAATGGCCTATAAATAAATGTAAATTTTCTACATATATTTATCTTTTCTTGTTAGCTGGTAATTCGCAATTCTTCTCTTATATCCTCATTTCTGACATGGTCCATTAATATGCATTTTTTCACATATTTCAGAAATCGCATTTCTTCTGATTTAATTTTCCTGTTTTCTCTAGATGGTGTTTTCTATGTTTCGCGTCCATATAGGAGGGTAGGTATGGCCATTGTTTTATTAAGCATGAGTCCCAACCACCGTGCTAACCTTGTGCAGCGCCCTTAACGCAGCCAGGGGACAAATTAACTTACTGACAAACAAAATTGTAATAAGCCGAACCGACATGAACAAGAATCCATTCCACCAAAAAACACCGAATTTTCATTCGAGATTTCTGTATTGACTCGAAATAATAATAATAATAATAATAATAATAATAATAATAATAATACGTGCATGACAATGGAGCGGCACCGCTCTGTAGAAATGGATGCGACCCTCCACGACCATTGAGGGCAAGGAAAGGGGAAAACTAGAATGGAGGGGGAGAGGAGAGGGGCAGGCTTTGGAACCGAGAGAGATGTTGAGGATTGGGTGGGAGAGTATTGTGGCGGATTTGGTCCGCCGTTCACTGGAAAGAGTGAGGCGAGGCGCAGGGCGGAGCGGTGAGCAAAGAGGGCGATGGTGCTGCGGGGAACGGAGAGTAATAGTGAATCCCGGAGGTATGAGAGGAGGGAAAGGGGAGTTGGGTTCAGAGAATTTGACAGGCGAGGAGGAGAACAAAGAATGGTAGGCCTGGGCGTGCAACGGCCAGGCACAAAGAGGCAAGGAGTTGAAAGAGGGTGAAGGGATGGTGGATTTGCAGAGGAGATGAGAGGAGTGAGGAACGTAGAGAAGTGTGGTGAGTGGAAGAGTGTGTGGCAGATCGAGTCGATTAGCGTTTGGGAGGGAAACAGAATGAAAGCAAGAGGTGAGCTGCGTTGGCGTAGATGGGTAGGAAGGAGAGATAGGGACGATCTGAATGGGTAGCGGAGAGTGGCGAGGGCAATCTGAATGGGCAGAGGAATGTGGCGGGGAAGATTTGAACGGGTAGAGAAATGTGGCAGGAAGGATCTTAATGGGGAGAAGAATATGTCGGGGACAATTTGAAGGGGTAGAGGAATGTGTCGGGGAGCATGTGAGTGGGTAGAGGGAGGTGGTGGATAGGATCTGAAGGATTAGAGGAATATGGCGGGTAGAATCTGAATGGATAGAGGAATGTGGCAGGGAGGATTTGAATTATTAGCGAAGAGTACCCACACGACCAGGAAGCTGGGTGAGGAGACAAGAAAAGGATCATAGTGTGGCGGGGCACAGCCGTGTGGGTGCGGAGAGTGACGGGACGGTCGGGTAAGAGAGTAGAAAGCTGTAGGGGTCAGGAGCGCAAGGAGTGGCGCAAAGAGGGGACGAGGGGGCTCGAGAGGCGGGCGTGAGAGCGAGTGAAGGGGCGGGGGGCGGCAGAGGGCGGGCGAGAGGGCGGGCGGGCGGGCGGCGGGGGGGGGGGGGTGAGAGCGAGTGAGGGTGCGGGCGAGAGGGCGGGCGAGAGGGCGGGAGGGCGCGAGGGCGGGCGAGAGGGCGGCGAGAGCGGAGGGCGGAGGGCGGGAGGGCGAGAGGCGGAGGGCGGGAGAGGGCGGAGGCGAGCGCGGAGGCGGAGGGCGAGAGCGAGGCGGGGCGGAGGCGGGCGCCGGGCGGGCGGGCGGGCGGGCGGGCGGCGTCTGGAACGCGAACTAATTAAGCAAAGTGTCTTCCGCGGCCGCAGGCGCCCTTCTACGACGAGTTAGCTTGTGTTAGGGCGCGTTAAGGAAACCGTGAGGCGGAGTGCTCTCCGCAGGTCGCGAGGCGGACGCTAAGAAGGCCGGGCCAGTTGAAGGCAGAACAGACGTCGGAGGGTCCGGTGCTGTTTCTCTTCACGGGAAGAATGCCAGGTCGCGGAATGTAAACCTCTACGCTAAGCGGAAGACGAATGAACGGTTTGGAACTTATTTCAAAGATATGGCGGAAACAGTAGAGAGTAGAAATTGGCGTAAGGTTCATAATACAAGATCGTTTGAATGGGAAGGTAAGGTGACGCATGAAAACCGTTTGCAGCTTTGGTAATATTTCTAAATAATGATGATGATAATATTGTTTTCTAATACAAGACTACTTCTTTTCTTCTATAATATAAATAATAATATAATAATAATAATAATAATAATAATAATATATTATTCATTATCTTTACTTTTTTCTCGGGTTTTAGGTTTGACGGGCCTTTAGGCATACCACATTCCTAGCTTTTCATATTTGACAACCGTGCGAACAATCCGGCAGTTTTCAAGAATGCGGACTTTTGAGCTTTTTGGAATTAATTATATTATTTATATTATATTATTATATTATATTATAATTATATTATATTATATATTAATATTATATTATATTATATATATATTATTATATTATATTATATTATATTATATTATATTATATTATATTATATTATATTATATTATATTATATATTATTATTATTTTATTATAATTATTATTCATGTTATCATATTAACAGAGCCGAATTTTTGACATATAACTAGACGGAATTATTGTGAAAACTATTTGGACATAACTACGGGAAATTCAGTCGCTCTCTGAAGGAAAATTCTCGAGCCATTTGCTCTGATTGGTAGAATGAAGTGATTTCGCCTATCAATACCAGGAGAATACCATTGCAGACAACCAGTAAAGAAACCAAGAACAGCGTGACATGTTTCTCTTTACTCTTGTTCTCTCCTCTCCCATGACAAACACACCCACTGACATTCAGACGTACTCCACCACTGCCCATATTAGGAGGGGTGTCGGGACCTTTAAGATCATCCCATCTGAAACGGCGCTCGATTGGAGGGAATACTTTGTCAGAGAAATCCCGTTAACAGACGTGTAGTACAGCGCCAGATCTCACGTTCACTGGTGAAGGAACACAACCACCTCCCTTCTCCCGCGCACTTCAGTCACAGAACTAATAACGAAAGTATGTAATAATGTTGGTGTACTCCAAAATACAAAATACGCGTTTGTGTGTTTAGGGTGTGGTCACTGATGGGTCCTCTTTACCCAAAGGGTGACAATAACAGAGTAAGTCGAAACCATCGGAAGGGAAGAATGTGATAAAGGAAGGAACAAAAGGAGAATGGAAGGAAGAGAAGAGACGATGTGTAGTGAGCAATAAAATGTAATGAGTAAAGCAATGCAAGGCAGATCAGAACAACAATCTTAAACTACACACATGCCACATATTCACACGTTTTGCTCAATACTGTGATGGTCCAAACGGACTCATCAAATATAATAATTAAATTGGTTTTAATAAAAATGAAATGCGACAAGTTTGCCAAAATAAGTGACGGGTTTGGGTGCGTAACGATATTTATTTATACAGGAGGAAGTTGGAGGATAAATACGAGATTGATAAAAATGGTTATGATGATCTTCGATGTCGACGGTGTGTGAGCGGAGATGTGTAATGCAGTTTCAAAACTCAGCGAATGGGATGTGACAATTTCTTTAAAAGCTTTGTGAAGTTAACTAATTACTGACGTATCAATATTGATAAACGTTTTTAACAAATACGTTGAAAAATATATCAATGGCATATAAATGATCATTAAAAGACAAAGAAAATGTTATTGGAAAGTTCAAATCGTTCAACGTGAAAATATAATTAATCTTATGATCAGCACTTGTGAAAATAAGCCATTGTATTAAATCTGAAACCAAATATTCCACAATATTCCACTTCAATACAAAGCACAAAATACATTCCCGGCAGCACTTCATTAATGGGATTTACATCATCAAGTGGTTTGTTAAACGCGGTCTGTAGCATGCAGAACCGAAGAGGATTATCTATTAATCGAAGTAGCTTACTTACTGAATTCCATTCGTTCCAAAATAACTTTGTCATGTTCTGAAGTTTATAATGAGGGGGAAATGTGTGAATATCTTTAATGTAGAACAAAAACACAAACATATTAACTTGCAATTTTGTTAATTAACTTTTGGCTGACAATGTTTATTTATTAATATAATTATAGAGTATCTTTCAACCATCGAAAGTAAATTATTATTAAATATATCGTGAATGTGAAGTGTGAATAGGAAACTACTAAATGGTATTTAAAATTTTTGTATTTTGAAGTAATTTCATTTAAATGGTTACAGAGAACATAGCGTACATTACAAAACTTCGAATATGAAATATTTTATTCTCTATTCTTTGCTAGCATGTTTTAGGAACGCTTGGTTTAGTAAGGGTACTAACTAAACACAAATAAGCGATTTTAAAATAAACAGTTTTAAATTAATTAAATAAATCAGGTAGCTTCTCTAAATTTTCTTTATTCAATATTTTTAAATTTCATTCATGTAAATATTAGAAATAAGCCAATGAATTGAATGAAATTTGTTTAAATAAAAAGAAGAAAAAACTTAATTTAGCGTATTCTTCAGCGATGCAGCGGGAAAATAATCGAGAGTAGCTATGAAATTGGTCTAACCAACAGAACCAAAGATACCGATTAACTCTCCTAATGCAGTGAAGGACGCGTGTAAATTACAGTGAAGTGATTTGGTAACGGCGTTTCTAATACTGCTGTTGGTAGCGGTAATGTTAGTGACGGCGATAACGTGGTTATAATCGACAGTTTTTTGTGGTTTGAACAATGTATCGAGGAATTTGTTCATACAACTTGAATTATTTATTTATATTTTCTTATCTTTTGATATAATTTTATTGGCGTACTGATTACAATACTCTGAAATAACATGATGGTTCAATGGAGCACACAGATCTTGTAAACAATTATTTATAGGAAGAACGGAAGAATCAAAGTCTTTGAAGTCAATGACAGGGGATGCGGAGATTGCAGAAATAGCTTCACAAGGAGTAGAGCAATGACGAGAAGGAGATGGAGAAGGAAAATGAGGATGGGAAGGAGAAGGTCAATGAGGAGAACGAGGAAAGAGGAGAATGAGGAGGATAGGATTAAGGATGATGAGAAGGAGAATGACGAGAAGGAGAATGCCGAGGAGATGGAGATCGAGAAGAAGAATTAAGAGGGCAGAGTAGAAATACAAGGACGAGAAATGGGAGAATAGAAGAAATATGAGAAGGAGGAATTCTAGAACAAAGACAAGGAAAAGAAGAACGAGGGCATGAAAGAAGGAGGAGAAGAAAAGATCAAAGTTGTGTTGAGGCAGGACGAAGAGGTTCTTGAGAAACGGTATGTGCATTGCGTTCTGCGATGGCGATGGTGCTGGCAGAGACTCGCCAGCGGCCTCGAGGGTTCTAATCCCGGCCGACGTCAACGAGGGTGGAGCGCGGAGCTGGGGCGAAAACGGGCTGGGCGCAGGCGACAACGATCCGCACGGGGGGGGGGGGAGCGGCTGATAAAACACCCCCGCCGCCACAGAAGCGGTAGAGGAAATGCTACAAATTAATAGCTCAGAGAGTCCTTTAACTTGTGTACAGTTATCCATCTAATTAAACCTCATCCCGAGCCAAACGATAATCAACTGCACCCTCTGCGAAAGAGCGCCAGTCTAGAGGACGGGAGAGGTCTGGAGAATAGTGAAGATGAGTGCAGTGGCAACGTAGAATATGGACATTTAGCCGATGAAGTGATCCTTTGTATGAATGATTAATTTCAGATAAACAAAAACAAAACAAAAAAAACGACATAGAAGTATCAGTTTGTAAGCTTTTACCATGAGGCGGATGTACGGAGAGGCAGAACACAATATAGGCATAATTGGCAAGGTTTAAAAGAGGTTAACAAGTTCACTGCAAAGACAGGGTGAGAAGGACGGATTAAAAAAAATATTGTGAAAGTGGTGGAAAAACGTAACTTACGGTTTAAATATTAAAAAACAAATGTCATACCACTGGAAATAGTGGTAATAAAATGAAGCGCTTAACAGTTGTAGCACCTATTCGGAAAAGAACGCCAGATACTCGGCGCAGGAGCAAAAGGGCTAAGAAATGTATAATTCAGTGGTCGGAGGATAAAACTTAAGTAGGTATGTTTAGTTAAGCACTTACGAAATGTTACATTGAGTAAACGGAGTTGATGTGGGGACGAACCTCATAATTGATGATGACTGGAATTAGCTCACAAAACCCGTTATTTTTCAAAACCGTTATTTCATTGTTATTATGAGTGTATGTAATATAATGTCTTTATAAAATATTTGTGTACTATATATTTGTTACAGATATTCTCTGCAACCTGCCAAATTTCATAAATATAACTTGAATAGATTCTGTGAATATCACTCAAATATTTACATTGCCAAGATAGGGCATTCCGTATCCCCTTAAACATTTATATTGAATGTAACTCTTACTCAAAGAAACCAGTATAAATAACATGTATCCAAACCAGTTTAAATAACATCGTATCAATTGTTTCGTATCGTATTCAGAACTTATTGCGTTGTTGCGAGATAGTAGATTGCACTATGATTATCAACAAAACTCATAGCTGTATACATTTTTAAGTTGATTAGAATATTTTCACAAGTACAATTGTTTTTTTCTTAAAAATACTTCGTTTCTAAAATAAACGTTTATGAAACCAATACATGCATAAGATTTCAATTCGGAGAATTCTGTAGCATATTTTCTGCAACTGTTCTGCAGCTACTGTTTTTGAAACTATTTGAAGAGCGTTTACGAGTAACAATATATTACAGAAATATATTTCACAATACTATAAATTGTTCTAAATCTTAAGCAAAACAGCTTTATAGTTACCAAATAGAAACGTGGCATTCAGTTGAAAAAAAGAACGTTGAACAAACGATGCAACATGGCGTGCTAGGCGGACGCAAGCCCATGTGACCGCCAGCGATGCACTCAACAAGCAAACCCATTGGGGAGCCCAATATACCGACCGACCACGAAGTATACACACGAGTTTAGCAGCAATATGCTAACTCTGACGTACACGACGCCCACAAATAAACGCGTGTATTACAGGCAAGCGGCAAACCTAAAATTCCGCACAGGCGACAACGCGAGTAAATTACAGGGCCACCGCCCCGTATCAGCGGTCTCCAGGCCCCGTTTACGACGCTGGCACCGCCGGGCGACGTGGGCGGCGGGGGTGAGAGCGGGGACGGGGGTGGAAGGAGCGGAGGGAAGGGATGATGGAGGTGGTGAGGACAGCGGGAATGGTGACAAGAGCGAGTGCTCTTGGAGGCTGACGTCGACATGGACGGTGACAAGAATAAGGAGCTCCAAGAAAAGAAAAAAAACAAAGGAAGAAAGAAAAATAACACGTATATATATATATATATATATATATATATATATATATATACGTGTGTGTGTGTGTACAATAGTAGGGCCGAGAAGATAGAGAAACTAAAAACAGGGAACAAACAAAATAAATATGAGAACAAAAGATACTTGTTACAGACATACTTCAAGAAAATCAGACTCGCCTATACAAGGTTACTCTCTTAGAGACTTTTCAAGAAGAATTTCGTGATTTTCATGTTGCATTCAGTCGACAAGAGCCAGATATAGAATAAAAAAACTGAAGAGAAACATTAAAACATAGACTTGAAATTTCAGTCAGGTTAAAATGGAGTGACACGAAAAATGTAAAAGATTTTGCATATAACAACGTAACAAATTAATTGGTTACAGTTCACATCTGTTATAGTACTTTAGAACAATTATTTCAAATTAATTATTTTAATAAATATTCATATTCTTTTTTTAAATTGACTTCATTCTGTTTTGTTCTCTTGCGTCTGCCATCACCTTATTAGAACTAGTTCTATTGCTTAATTGTTATATTGCTGAATTGTCATATTGATTCACATGTTTTTGTTCATGATTCTATTAAGTATTTGACGGCCATACATTAAGAAGTTCACTGTTGGCATAATATTAGCAAAAATATTTGAAAATTATAGCGAGTTAATTGATAAAAAGTCAATTTAAAAAGTAAGAATGTGCTTAAAAACAAAACTCGCATATTAAAATTATCTACAACGTTTTGGGTTTACATATTCAAATCTTAATTTTCCTGAAACACTCATAAAATTGTAATGAAATGAGAGACAGTGGGTCTATTTATAAATTTCTGTTTTCTGCATTTACCCTGTTAACATAACTCTATATCTAGGTTTGAAAGAATCAGAAAATTGATTTTGAGAGTATTAAAATCGAGATTTTGAACAGAGATAAGTTCCCAGGGGTCATTGAAACATTGAACACAAAGTAATCTCCAAATATGAAGTCAATGAAAGAAAATATTCAATTCACTGTTACGATAATTTATTATACCTGATAAAAAATAATTCATGTAAGAGAAATTTTTCTCTTATTACTCGACTTCGCGTCACTCACTTCAACAGTTCCCCTTCCATTTCCGTATTCTTCTCAGTGCGTCTCCAATTGATATTCAGTATGAGCAAGGTTAATTTCTGGTAATGGAGACAACCTGAAAACTCCCATGAGCACCTGATTGCATGGCACGCAACACACACATTTACGTGGGAACTGTATTTATAATGTAGTACACATCAAACATGTGCGCTACGAACATTACTTAAATTTGGTACCAGAGTAATTATATTTCAGAAACCTCATGGTTGCCACGCCGTCCGCGAAATGTTGTGTTGATTTGCAGTAGTTTGACAATTTTAACATTAACTTTTGTGTATTTTAAAATAAAGTGTTAATTCTTAAATTTACATTTCGTAAATAAAACCCCTTAAATTTAAAGTAAGTTTATCATTATCATTATAAATGTAAACTTTTCAATATGCGATAGTCAATAACGCAATGGAATCGTGAATACATGATTTTAATTGATTTATATTACAATTATTACTACTTTTTCCATGTATCGCGATAGTTAATTCCTTACCTTTTTGAGACACTACGTTGATGGCAATTTTTCACCCTACATGTGTACAGCTAACATTGAGTCATTATACGTACCATCAAATAAAAAAGTGATCCAGTGATAACAACTAATAAAATACCAATTCAACATTTAAGAGACGTGTAGCGCTTGTAAATGACACTACTAAAAGTGGTTGGGAACACTTACCACCATGTACACGTGCCAAGATATAGATAAATACAAATTGAAATAGTGGTTTGATGAACTAACGACGCGCGCGTGTGTGTTATGTGGAAATGAAAATGCGGGGCAAAAAGTAAGATAATGAAGAAAAGGAAGAAAAAAAGGAAAAAGGGACAAAATTTCAACAATAGGCATCAGAAGCTGAATCAGGGGGAAAAGGCAAAGAAAGAAAATCTACACCAGAAATAAAATTAAGTGATTCCTATAATAGTCATGTAATCGTGACAATAATAAAAAAGGCAGTTTGCCAAACTTCCGCTCTCTTCCAAACTTTAGGGTCCAGGGAATGGGGAGAGGGCGTGCAGAGGATGACCATAAATAGGTAACCGGCTTGATTACGAGCTAAAACGGGATTTAAACCATATGTCACATTTTTCTCAACAATGTCACCTTGATTAACATATTATAATAAATAGTTTAAAAACATTTGAAAATTAGTACCAGTCTTATCTAATGATAAGTACTAAAATACAAGACGTCAACAATAATACCAAAATCAGAGTCTACCATCTAATCCTTCTATCAAAAAGTTTGATTATATGGTTTGTCTACGAGAGATGGACATTCCTGTCTTCGCGGAGCTGCCCTTTACCAGCGCGGCCGGAAACCAGGCGGGGGGGGTGTGCTTCCCGCGGACAACGCGTGCAGCGCTCCTCGCGGCGCCTTCCCGAGATTGCGCAAACAACGGACGCGCGCCGCCTCATCGTCGGTCGCGCGCGCGGCAAATATTTGCGCCGCTCGCCCGTCCGCGTCCTCCTTCCTCCTCTGCAATGCCCCACGCTCGCCCAATGCCCCACCCTCCGGTCCCCGCACGCCCTTTGGCATTGCTCAAGAGCGTGGTCGGTGTACGCCAACGTAACGAACGTTGCGTTCAATGGACAAATTATATCGGAACTGTCCAACGAATTGGTTTCAGCCGGAGTACCTCAAGGACCCCGTTTTCTCCTTAGCTTTTAATACAACAATACCAGACATTCTTCTGTTCCAAAACCAAAATTATGTTATTTGCTGATGCCACAACTTTATGTTTTAATATACATTTTTTATATTAAACTTGACAAAAACTTTTCAACAACACCAACGTCTTGTTACCCTAAAATGTTACCCGGAATTTCATTTCACCTTCACATGTGTTGCTGGAAACTCACTTCAGCGGTCGCTGCATGCTGTCGGACGTTGCCGGGTGAGTCAGAATCTAACGTAACAGGTCCAGTCAATGGATGACCATATATAAGTAACTCGGTTAAGTTATGTTAGCTGAAATATCATTTACACGATGCACCACTTTTTTCTCAATGTTTTCACCATGAGAAACAAAATATAAAAAATAGTTTTAAAATATTGGCAAATTAGTACCAATCCCATCAACTTATCATCTTTAAAAATATTAAACCTTAAATAATATATAATTCTACAATTAGTGTGTATCTTCGAAATCTTCCATCAAAAACATTGATTTCAACATTAAAATAATAACTAAAAATACGACCACACACAGTTAATAAAATATTAAAATACTCAAACTATCTATTTACAAACAAACAAATTAATTAAAATTGAAATATCCATCACAATTTTTACAACAATATTTCATTCTATAATATATCATACAAGGTCTTTAATCTGCTGGAAATTATCGTAATATAACAGTTGAAACAACATTCTGTTTCTTGTGATGAATTTATCGAACTACATCTAAAGAGACTACTGACGTACTAACGGTCATGAAAGAGCTTGCTAGGCTACATTGAAATCAGTGCTACTGCGAGATCACAGCAGCAACGATCTTCATTAAAAAGTTGCATGACTTGGCCGTGAAGAGAATGGGGGGGGGCACAAAGGAGAGGGGTATACAGGACAGGACGTAGGGCAATGGATAATATCACATAGAACTTGACGGGGCATTGTGGAGTGTGCATGAGTGAAGGTAGCCTCATGGCTAGCTAATGGTCAGCGTGCTCGCTTTCCACTAAGCGGTCCCAGGCTCGACTTTCGGTCAGGCAAGATTATAGGAGGCTTTTTTCTGGCAATGTCTCAGTACATGTTACTGTGTGACGATGAGAAAATTCACTTCTCAGGTTGAGAAACCCAAAATACAGAATGAGGATGTCTACGTGCAACCCACACGTACCGCCTTAACCCATGGGTGCGAGGCAGAGACGTCGCCGGTCGCTGGAGGCCTGAGCTCATTCACGGGTTGTCACGTCAAGTACATACATACATACATACATACATACATACATACATGAGTGGAAGTGGTTTAACGGGAAGGAACATGATGGGAAATATCACGGCTGGAAAGAGCATGTCTAGGCATGAGTCTACGGCATGAGAAGCATGGTGCGAAGGTGGGTGACGAGGTGGGGAATGACGGGGACGGAGCTTGGTGGGGCAGTTCAGAGCGTGTTTGTGCATGGCTGAGTAAATGCAGGGCACAGTTGAGCATGGCGGGGATGGACAGAGGGGATATATAAAGCGGGAAGGACCGGGGCAGTGTGGAAGGGAGTCAGAGACGGCTTGGAGGAAATGTGTGGGTTGCAGAGGAGCGAGGAGAACAGGAACGGAGGAGGGGCGGAGAGGATGGGTGCGGGGAGGGGAGGGAGG
>BOPP01000036.1:3693748-3706337 GCA_017312745.1 Gryllus bimaculatus
GGGAAGGGGAGGGGGAGGGGAAGTGAAGAGGGTTAGGGAGGGGATGCAGTCGAGCACTACGGTCACCGCTGGGGGAAGGTTGCGGTAACTTTGTGGTCTCCCTGTCAGAAGCGGATTTGATCGGGTTGTGGGAGAGTAATTTAAATAACTTGAACAATTAGATTTCTGTTGAAATTTCGTAAGTATCCGTCAGTTTATTTTTAATTAAACCCTTTTTTCATTGTTAACTATCTATCACTAATTCTGGCAAGTCTGCGAGAGTGTATGTCTGCTGACAAATTCATTGAGTGTTAAGATTTCATGAACCTTCACAGTAGGGAAACGTTGAAGATTACTTATCACCATAACATACAAAATAAATACCTAATTACCTAATATCGATTCGAATCTATTCTTTATGTTAACCCAACAACAGGAGATACTTATCCAAAGAAATTCCTCTTAGAGCGAACCCTTCATTCCGTCACTCCAATATCGTCATTCACTAAACGGAAATACAATCTTCTTGACTAAAATCGTCCACACTACTCAGTCCCCTTCGACACACTGCTGCCACGTGTCTCTTATTTATCTCCATCAGCTTCACAATCCCCCTAGACATTTTCTACATCATCGCCGTCATGGTACCACAGAGATTCGCCTCGGCACTTCCAACGCGAGTGTCCCAAACCTACCCATTTCAAACCAGCCTTTCTGCCCAATCCAACTCGAAACCTTCATTCGCTCTGCGGCCGCCACGCTCTCTACCCGCTGGGAGCCATCTCGGCCGCTTCTTCAATGTTGCCGCAGCCTCCACGCCGCCGTCCTTTTCCACCGCGACCTTCCGCACCGTCTCAGCCGAGCCGCGCGCGCTCGTCCCCGCCTCCACCGCCGCCGCCGCCGCCGCCGCCGCGGTCTGCCGCGCCCGATAAAAACCTTCATCAATTTCTCGCAGCGGATGAGGCCCGGCGGCTATCGGCCGCACCGCCCGAGAAATATCGCCGCGACGAGCGCAGTTCATCTGTCGACACCGCCTCCGACCCCTCTTCGCCCCTTGTCATCCCTCTCTCCCCTACACCCTCTCCCTTCTTTGTCGCCCGTCCCTAATAACCTGTCTTCTTCCGTCCCCTCCTCTTTCTCTTCACTCTTGCCTTCCGCTTCTTTATCACCTTCTTCTATACTAATCCTCAATTAGCATTCCCTCATCTGAATATTACCCCTCCTCTAACACTACATCCATCTATCTGCTAAGAATACTATTTCCTCCTTCCTTTGTTGTCCTTCCCTATGGACATCTCGTCTTCGGTTTCTCCTCTTCCACTCCATTGTTACCATTCCCTTCTTTACTATCTTCTTCTATGCTAATCCTCATTTAGAATTCCGTTCTCTACCAACATCATCTCATGCCCCCCCCCTCTAACACTTTCCTCTCTACCATCCCAATTTCTTCCAAAACAACCCTCTAATTCTTCACTACGGCATCCTCTTTCACCCCATGTTTCATCATTCCCTCTTGTGCCACTGCAGTCAGACTCTCCACTGACATTCCCTCTCCACGTCATTTCTCTCGCTTTCAATCCATTCTTTCCACTACTGATTCACTTCTTTCTCTTCACTCCCCAACCCGTTCCATCACGACCTCACCTCTTACCTTCCTGCGCAACCCATTTCCTTTCTCCTCTCGCTCAGCGTGGCCCCGTCTCTTCACGCTCCCCGCCTCCATTTCCTTCCTGCCGCCGCCGCCGCCGCTCCCGCGCTCTGCGCTTCTCTCCTCCGCCGCCGCGGCGCGGGGTTTCGCGCCCTCCGTGCTCCGAAGCCCCGGCGCAAAGCTCTTGAAATTCGACGCGGACCTCTCTCGTTTAACTGCCCGGCCGCGAGGCGCCAACGTCTCCGCCTGCTGAATGGCGCGGCGCGAAATGTGCCGGAAATGGACGGGCAGCCGCGAAATAGGCGAACGCAGGGAAAATAAATGATCGAGACGCGTAATTGGATCATATGGCTGCGAGGAAAAGCGGCGTCATTTTAGTTTAGTTAAATTTACTGTATTATAGGACTGCGAGTTGTTTTCGAACAAAAAAGATCATACGATATTATATTACAATATGAGGTGGGAGATTTAACAAACGAAGCAGTTGGACTGCATTTGATAAATAATCCAGAATTGAGAGATAGATTCGTAATAAGATCTTACAATACGAAATCGTTCAACGTTTTACTCGTTTTGCATAACTTCACGTGAACGATAAATATCGAGCCATTTTGTAGTTCAGAGCAATTGTCGGTTTCTTTTTCACCAAGGAGACCCGGGTTTGATTCCCGGACAATCTCATGTGAAATTTGTTCCGACAAATCTGGATTGGCTGCTTGTCAGTGGATAGTCCAACCCCTGTGAAGTGTTCCTTCCCAATTTTGACCGCTGGGTAGTGACGCAGGAGCGCGTGTAAAGAGGCGCGTACGCGGCGATGCTACCTGGCGGTCCTCTTGATAAAAGACTGTCTATTCTTACGGATACCCCAACGCTAAACTCAATAATGTGGTCACTAAAGAACCATTAGTTAATGCGATCTACAATTTAAAAAACAAGTAGTCTAAATTTTACTATTTATCCCGCGAAATGTGTGTGGTACTGAAGTAGTCAATAGAAGACCAATATTAGTTAAATTAAAAAAAAAGTATATTCCTAATTTTCTTCTCATACATACTCATATATACATAAAATATTTAATATTTTATGTATATATCAGTAACTTCCTTTCGTTTTTGCATTGAAAAATCATTTACTGATTCCTGCAGTATAAATCATGCAATTTCTCACAAATTTTTCACTATTTAACCTTAACTATTGTTACCAAGAGAGTAATATTTTGAAGTACATTTGGAAAATTCCTCGTTTGTAGAAGCGAAAGCTGTGAGAGAGAGTTTGCGAAGTAAACAGCGTGACACGGGTTTCTTCATTCTTTTTAAGAGAAAATGAAGAACGAGAAAGTTTTAATAGCCGCGACTTCCAATGCTTTGCAATTTCAACTTGCGCTTCTCGTCGCCTGGCCATGTTTTTGTTCGGGTCGCCCAGGTCCAGAAGAAATACTTTAACGAGGAAGGCAATAAGTCAGCCTAATAAGTAAGCCCTGTAACTAGTTGGCTGCGTTGCCTCAAAAGCATTAATATCACACAGACTCAACTGGCTGAGGATACTGGTTAACTGAAGTTTAAAATTTAAATATATTTGAGAAATTTCAGAATTTTAATCGTAATGTAGAATGCTTAAAGAAATAATCACGTCGAGATAAACATCTTTTTTTGAAATGGAAACAGTTCAACTCAAAATATAGCATTGATTGGGGTGTTTTAAAATTATTACAAACATAAACATTTATATTAATCTCTGAAAACGTGCGTGAAGAAAAATATAAACGTATCGAAAGTAGTTTCAATGTAAAAAATTTTAGACAGTGAAAGTTTGAAAGTGAAATCATTATTTACGTTTGTTTGACACTTAAGAGTTTTAATTATAATTTGACTAATATACGTTGATCTCTGGATATCTTAAACTTGGGATTTCATTGGGTACACCATGCAGTATTTTGGTCATTTTGAATACATCGAAGATATCCAAGAGAATTAGGCAGATTAGAGATAGAGCGGCTGTTATATGTTAGAGCAGACATTATATTCCTGTAAATAGGATTCCCAGTTTTAAAACTCTTTTCCTAATTTTCCTTCATTAAACAATCAATTGCCCTAAAGAAGAAAAATCCACAGTCTTTAATCTTTTTCAACATGAGACAGTCGCAAAAACCACGGTGTCATCCCACTTGGCGGCGCTCGTTTAATGAGAAACATTTAAGAAGCTGCGCTGCCCCCATTCCACAGAGAAACAGCCAGTTCTCATTGCGGTGGAGGCAGAGAAGCCAGTGGCAGGCCGGAGAAGCAGCAGATGCTACGCCGCGCCGGAGGCTGCCGCCTACAAATCAGGAACGGCATGTGTACGGAACGGCCGGGCGCCGAGCTGAGCCGAGCCGAGTCACGCCAGTGCGGTAGACGCGGTACGTCTCGGAAGCGAGGAGGACGACGCCCGGGCGGAGTGGGGAGGGTTGGGGGGTGGGGGGCCACAGAGGATGCGGGGAAGCCGAGGTGCTAGAAGAGAGGCGAAGGACACGCAGGGCAGGAACGGCGGAGGAAGAGAAGGTAGGAATGTGACTGGCGAGGTCGGGGATGAAAAAACGATATACAGGACATTTATAGTGTTGTGATGATATTGCGGCAGAAAAGCAGTGATTAGGAGAGGATGCTGAGGTGAGGAGGTGGAGGAACGGTGTAGAAGGAAAATGGTGAGGTTTTGAGATGTGGAAATAAATGAGACACATTAGAGGAGGAAAGAGGAAAGGGTATGTTATAGTGGAAGTGATAGAGTGATATTTGGCCTTTGAGGTAGCAGGGTTGGAGGGTGATCTCGTTTGAGAAACGTTTTTGATTCATCTTAACCTATTGCTTATTGACTTGATAATGAATATGATGATTAAGATGATGACTATGATGTTAAAAAAAAGTGGTAGAAGTGAAGAAGGAAGTGGAAGATATAGTGACGGTAGCACGGAGAGCAATCTATTACCTCATAGGAGGTAAGTCTGATTCAGGGAAAGAATGCAGATGATGCTGGACATGATCTTGGAGTCAGTGATGGCGGTGAACGTAATGGGGATGCAGATAGCACTGATAATAGTGAATGTGATGATGGCGAACGTCAAATTTCTTCACACCGTAGGGGCAACGGTTGTTGACTATGACGAAAGAGGTAAGGAATCGTAAAAACGCTAAGTGACGAATGGTACTGAGATAACTCACGTAATCAGTGGTCGAAGATGTTTTAGGAGGACAACAACGTTTGTCTGCGAGAACTACAACCTTTATCAAAGATCGTCGAAAAATAAAAATCGGGTGGAATTTGGGGCAGATCACATTGACGATCGAGGGAAAGGTGCAAGCCAGAGGAATGATAGATGAATTAATGGAGAGTATGAATCGGTGGAGATAGGAAGACCAATAGAAAGTTGAATTTACGGAGTAATGCAAGAGATATTAAGACAGGGTGATAGTAACAAGAACGTATGTCTGATAAGGAATACGTGAGAGACACCGTGAACGGCAAATAGAGCGTGGTAGTACTTGGCGAGTGAGAATAGGGAGAACACTGGCGACACAGACGCTCGGAGGCGCCCGGGCGGCAGACACGTCCAAGTGGGACGGTGAAGTGATGGGGTGAAACGGTCGGGCGAGTGGCGGCGCAGCGCGGGGTGGGGCGGAGTGGGGCGGCGGTTGAGGTCGAATAAAGGCACGGAAACCGCAATTTCGCCAAGGACCCCCTCCCTCCCTCCCGCCCTCCGCCCCCCCGCGCCGCGCCGCGAGATGAGGGCGCGCGGAGAGGGCTCTCCGGCGCTCGGACGACGAGGGACGAGGAGGAGAGAGATAGGGAGGGCGAATCCTCATTTTTTGCCTTGTAAAGTTGGCCCTAATGTTCCCGAACCAGGCCCCTCGCATCTGGCGGTTGGCGCAACGAATCTCAAGAATCAACCTCCCCGCCTCCCTGTCTTCCTCAAGGAGCCGCCCTTTCCCCCCTCACGCCCGTCCCTCTTTTTCCCTCCTCCCACCACCCCTCTCCCAGCCGCCGCCCACTTCTGTATTTTTAAATTACACCCTGCCTCATTACGCTAAAGCCACACCGAGTCCGGTGTATAAATTTGATAAGACAACTGAATTATCTAATCCTCCGACGATTACTCCGGGAAATAAAAAAATAATATAAAAATAAAAAAAGGAAAGAAAAAGAGGAGAAACCCTCTGGAGAAAATCGTGGCGCAGAATAAACTGAATTCGGAGAGGTAAGGAGCTTAGAACGCGCGACACGACGCGGTGCAGCGCGGCGTAATTCCGAAACAAAAGGCGAGCGGCGGGCGCATAACGACGCGGAGCATATCTCGTCTCTGGCGGGAGCTGTCGGTTGCCGCGCGCTGCCGCCGGAGTGCGCTGATAGCGGCGCTGGCGGCCGGCGAAGACGTGGAAGCGCTGAAGCTTCAGAGATGAAATTAGCAATGGGAAGGTGCGGCATGTAGTATTGTTGTGCTTGCACAGTAGTTTGAACAAGAAAATAACAACATTGTCATTCGCTTAGAATTAAAGAACTTTATTTCGTTGAACGCTTATCAATGATAATTTTAACAGAATTTTTGTGAAAAAAAATTGTAGTTTGTTGATTTAGAACTGACGTCATTCCAAGATGATGCCCCTTGCTATATTGTCAAGCTATCCTCGCATGAGTTTCTCTCTGAAGGCGTTATGTCAAAACAAAAAAAAAATAGTTGTATTCGAGATATTCACTTTCAGATAAACGGAGGAAAAGCAACTGCTCGGGTGAGCTATCAAAAGAACTTTTACACGTTTACGTAGGAGACATTACATCGGAAAGCAAGAGTTTTGTCAGATACATGCATTTTCATTGTAGTATCGGGAGGGAAACGAGTGAATAGGGGCATGGGAGACATTTAAGATAGCTGTTCTCAGCTGTATTGCGTTGTATTACTCTGACATATTATCACTTTTCTCTCCTTTCCATTCTCTTCTTCCTTCCTTCATTCCCCTTCTGAGCGTTTCAACGTATTCTGCCCATTTCTCGTTTGGAAGAAGAAACAGGTTAAGGGGCCCCAGGCTAATCATGTGAGCGCTAATTTGGTGTTTCTGGACATGCAACTACTTCGGTCATTTATCTCGTTTGTATAGTGCATTGGAGAGGGAAGGTGATGACAACTATGATAAAAGAAAAATGACGCGCTCTCTGTGCTTCTTTTTTTAAGGAACGGTTTTTATCTACTAAGATATTCGCCCAGTATTAACGATAGAAACCACGAAAAAAGAAAACAGATCACTGCGACCGGCAACTTCAATTCTGCGCCAGACAGAGACTGATTTCGACCCTGCTATAAAGTATGTGTCAATAATTCGCCTCAATTTCAAGGATACCTCGGTCACAGACGTAGCTGTGGCAATAATTGACTCCCTGAGCCGTCTCAACCAGTTTAACCACGTGCAATCTGCAGCTTCGTCCACCACAAATTCGGCGCAGGGCATCACGTAATGTCACTGCAGTGCCTCTTAACTTGAAGATACTCTTCCTTGGCCTTTCCTCGCCCCTTGCACTCATACACTTTCACTTACATACACACACTACCACACGTGACGGGAGACCATTCGGAGGTTTCGGAGTTGCCCTGACTGGGGCGTTGCTTCGCTGGTGGGAGATAACTGGTTGGGGTAAAAACCTCGCTAGTCGACGGACCCTCGGCGCCCGAACTCACCATCCAAGATCACCGCTACGTTTCGAGGAAAATGCATGTACTGCACATATGGGACTAATAATATTAGCAGTTGACGTGCCCTGAGTTACTAATCAATCAATCAAAAATCATATTCAGCGCAAATTCTATTTGAACCAAACGGGTACCAGAGGTGGATTACCTCCCGACTGCTACACTGCGGGTTGTCCGTGTTTAACATTTCGTGTACTCCGTCTCTGGCGAGTGCTCTCCGCCGGCGGAGGCGTTGCGCAGGGTCTTACGACGCGCCCAAGGTAGAGGTGAGGAGGGCGGGGGGTGACATGTGAGGTGCGTGCGCCGCTAATGAGTTATTACGCACTTGAGGCTGCGCAGCAAGCGCGCCTCCGGCTCCTCACTTTGTCTCCGCGCCGGGTGCCACCCCCCCTCCATCTCCATCCCCACCTGCCGCGCCCCGCCCGCGTAATAAAGTCCCTCCATGATTTATCCGCCCGCCCTTAATTACGGAACAACACACCGACGCGAGGGGTCTCTCGAGGATACGCACCCCACCCCCTACCCGCTCGCGCCGTCCTCACACGACCCCTGAGATCCTGTCCTTAGTCGCTCGCGCGATCACGTTGCAGTTATGCCCGAAGAATCTCAAGATCTGAGAATGATGACAGCAATTCTGAAAAAATGCAACGGACCTAGAAATCTAGAACGGGAAGAACAGAACAACAAAAAATTTGAGTGCACACGTCACTGATGCTACATCTATAATCTTTTTAAACTACAATTATTATGTTTTTCATTTTTATGATTATAATATAGTATTCTGCTCCGAATATTTCATTGTACTGATCTTTGGAAATGGGTGATAGATTGGTAACAATTTCACGATCTTTTGCTTTGTTTTATAATAATTTTGACTATACAGTTCGAAATAAAATAAACTGTTTCACAGCGATATATAATTCCTTTCGTAAAATGTTAATAAGATCGCAAAATGACGGTCAAAGTGCAGGCAACATTGCGTAGGACTTGGCAGCTCCATGTCAATCAAGGTTCCGTTGACTTCAGATGTGGAAGCTTAAGTCAAAATCAACTTGAGATGTAAGTATTATCAGAAAGACGTAGACTAGCAAAAACCACTTACTTATTTGATTAGCTGGAAGATTATATTTGAAAAGTTTGTACAACAAATTTACAGAATGCAAGATGAGTATTAAATAACATAGTAGTATTTACATCCGGAAAGTAAAGAATCGAATCAGATTTTTAATTAGAAAATCAATTAGACCAACCACTTCCTATTCCACATTTGCTAAATTCACATTGTTCTCTAGAAGTCGTATCTTCCAACTAGGCGGAAAAGCAATCAAAGCCCTGATGAACGTGATTACTAGGCTACCCTGAAACGATTCGAACTCACGACACCACTTTGGATGTAATTACGTTCGTGACAGGAGATTGGAAGCTTGAAAAGTAATAATTACTGCGCAGTTCATGATCCGAAAAAGAACAACGCAAGTGTTTCGCTAAAAAGAAAGTATCCTTCATAGAATGACACACAACATAGATAACAAAGAAAACATTTGTATATAATCACGATAATTGGAAAAAAGAAAGCTTAGAATCATAACAAACTGTTGCAAAATGTTTCAACTGATTTTTATTTCGGCATGATCTTGAGAAATTTTTTTTCGAGTTTAACTTTTATTCTTAAAAAGCCTAATAAAAGCACGCAAGAAACGTCATCAGTTCTGTCAAGGATGTTCTTCAACCTCAAATTTGCTTCACTACCGCCCAGCAGTGACGAGGTCCTGACGAAAACTGTTTCTTTTTTAAACAGAGTTAAAAATGTTGCTATGTGTAGAAATGTTATATATTTTGATAAAGATTTCCGGCATTTGTTATTTAAAAAACCAAGCCGATATACGAAATCTTTCAGACAAAATAGCAAAATACAGAATTTCATTTCAATTTTCATTTTATACTAAAACCTGTACAAAAGTCAATGAACTAACATTGTATAAGTGATTCTTAAACTTAAAAATTAAACACTTGAATCTAATAACCATTGTGACAATATTTAAATTCGCACCAAAAATACTCGTAATCCATAACATTATCTTCAGAAAGCAATCGTATAAGATTTTATTCTTATTTATTCCATTTCTTTAATCAAATTTCCTCATTTAAATATTCGAAACTAACAGACAACCCTCTGTTTTATAGTCGTAACATTATAAATAAAACAATGATTTACAATTGAAAGAAATTTGATCTTTTTTCTCAATGAAATCTCAAGAATTTTTCTGCGAATCAAAATGAAGTGGGCCCTTGTGATGTACTTTGTTCTTATTAATTTGTTTTATAGTTAAAATACCAATTTTTATTTAGAATCTACTAGCGAAACACGGCAGATGTTCTTCCCTTCATCACCCTTTCTCTCTCTTCGTCTCCCCCCTTCGTATCCCCCCATCCTCCCGCAAAAATATAATAAAATGTGCGAAAAGATCTCATACTGAAGATTACGGTGTGAGAAACGTTTCTTTGATGCCTTTTGACATGAATATTTAGTTTTGTTTTACAGCGCCATCTAGTGATTTTTTCCATTATTTTAAGTTATTCTGCTATTCGGTGTGGAGATGAATCCCAGAAATAATATTAATTAAAATCGGTCCAACAGATCCTCAGCTGTAAATAATCCGACTTTGTTTATATAAACGGATATTTTGGCTGAGGTGGTGTACTCGATACTCCGCAACACTTATTATGATCATCAACTCTTACTTATTTGACTCAAACTGCAAGACACATTAGCTGGAATATAACAACGTTTACGTTAAAATCATAGAAATAGACTATTTTCAAATAGCTATAGCTCCGTAAATTTTTATTCAAACGACTTTTAACTTAGATAAGAACAAAGCTTGAAATCTCTACTTTAGGAACTTTGCTGCGCGCAATTTGACTATTTCACTGCAATCAGCTAACATTACGCTGCACGCCATCACTATTAACGACCCACAATTGTACAGCACTTCGGGACAAACTGTAAGATCCCGACCGGTCTCCCGGCATGTGTGGTAGTGTAGTTCAGGCGAGTCAGTGTGTAAGTAAGGGGGACATGGAAGAGGAAGGAAACTTCGCACGCAACCCATGTTCTATCTGTTAGGGTGCTGCTCTTGCATTCGCCCGGTGTCGATAAGAGAATCTATGGAAACCTATTGATCTGAGCAACTAGAATGTTCCTCCAGACAGCTGAACTCGACCTCGCTATGTAGCTAGTGTTGAAAATTCTGTCTCCGTCGGAACTCGATCCTAGGACCTCCCGATCAGAGGCACTGCAGTGACATCGATTGATGTCGTGCCTTTGCTAGTAGCGTGCGAGTTACGGACCTCCAGCGACGCCACCGCCGTCGAGAACTTTCGCTGCAGTTTTAAATAAGGATGACTGTCACGTCGGCGCCTGGCGGCGAGGAGAAGGAGGAGAACCTGGCGGCGCCGGCGACGCCGCCCGCAATTCATCATCATTTATTACCAACATTCCCGTCCAATAAAGTAAGCCCCTTCTCGCCCGCGGTGTCGGCCGTCCCGCCTCTCCCCACCCGGCCCCTCCCCTCCCCGCCCCGCGCCGCACGCCCAGATGACAGCGCTCACCTGCGCCACCCACCGCCACCGCTGCCAGCCGACATCGCGACGCTACCCGCAATTCCGCTACCCCCCTCCCCACTCCCTCCTCGACACCACTCTCGACAGGGTTGGGTGCTTCCTTGCCAGCATACTCACTTGCATGGTATAGGTCTTCCGTTATCTTTCCCGACTTCTATTTAAGGGCATCGTTGCGTCGTTTTTGCGTACTTGTTAATCATACTTATGAGGTATGACAACAGACTATAAGGATGCAATCATTATGTTCAGCGGCCAGAGTAGGGTAAAGGCTCTTGGCTGTCGTCGACGCGGGGGCCACCCGGACAGCCGAAAGTCTTAACATTACCTACATGGTTCTGGCAGGGTTTTTATCAATCTCTATATCTGCGAACTCTGCAGTCTCTCTTTACCTTCACCTTCAACAGCTTTGGAACGCAGTTTGTGCTTCCTGGACAGCCTCCACAACTGGATTCATTTGCTTTGCCCGTCTCAATCCTATCCTTCACATGCCCTGTATCCTCGTTGACCAATCCAACATGCAAGTCATTACTTTGTTTGTTCCAATCCACCATCAATCCATTGCAATCTTGCCTCTGCGGTTGAGCCATTTCCACTTGCCTGATATTCCAAAACTGCCGAGCATTTGCACCTCACACAAACACATCCTCATGAGGTAGATCCTCCTGCACTACCGTTTCCTTATGATCTCTTAGCTTCACGCGCATTAGAATACGATTGGATTGATCTTTGTATTTTCATGGTTTATGATACCGATTTCTTTATCTGTAAGATTCTTCTCATCGTCAACAATTTCCCGATCTCCCTGCATTTTGCTCTTATCCTACTAGTAGTTCTGCCTCATTCAATCTGGCCCCTCAATCCTAAGCTACCGAACTTTTAACCCTCCATCTCTCTGCCTATTATACACCCTTCGCCCTTTCGCAATCATCAACATTCATATTTATTGCTACTTTCGCTAAAAAATTAATAGATCAGAAAAATGTATTAATTAAAGTCAAATATTTCAAAATTTATTATTGGTAATTGCAAACATTGAAATAAAATCTCTCCTGTTCACTCTGGAATCCAACAATTGTTTAGATTAATTTCAAAATCAGATTGAAAACACGCATTAAAAGCATGATGAGTTAACACCGATATTTAAAAACAGTATACATCCAACTCTTCTCTATCTTCCAGCACGCGAGATTAATAACGTGGTTATTTACCTTCATTTCGCTGGTAACAAGGCACCCATTCAAACTCTCATCCCCAGTCTGCTCGCGCGTCGACCTTCCTTGGTTCGTTCGGAGCAAGCTGAATGCCGTACGTGAGGCTTTAGGAGGAAGCAGGACGAAAAGGAGTCGAAAAGGACGGGAAAAACGCAGGGGAGGGGGCGGGGCCCGCGGCGTTCCCTGCGAGGAGCGGTTTCCGATTCGACCAAGTTGGCCAAGTGCCGCTACCGCCCCCGCCGCCTTCTCGCGCGCTCCGCGGGGCCCGCCTTCCAACTTCCCACTTTAAAAATTTCCTGACTTAGGCGGAAATCGAACTCGGATATGAAGAAACTCACGCGAGCTTTTTGACAGCCGGCGGTGCCGCTCGCGTCGGCTGCGGCGTGAGCGGCGGTGGTAATGGAGGAGATGGAGGCG
>BOPP01000036.1:3711804-3726239 GCA_017312745.1 Gryllus bimaculatus
AATTTGGCTTTTACAAAAAATGACTGAAATTTAATTCCAAGAGAAATTACGGTATAAGTAGTTTTACAAAAGTATTAGAAAGGGTAAGAAAGTACGTGATGTTTCAGCACCACTAGTTTAAATTGCTTACCGGACAAAAAGGCCGTGAGCTAGTTAATGCAAGACTTATGACTTCAACTGGACCACTGCCTAGGTCCAGGAATTTCAATATTAACGGCGGCCGCGGAAGATTACAAAGTATTTTGTATATAAACTTTTGAAATTTGAATCGGGACATTCCTCTGGCAATCATAATAATATCCTCTGGCAATCATAAATAAATTGAAGATATCAGAAAAAGAACAATAACCTTAAATTAACACATTATTTTTTAAAATATCCTTTTAAGAAACAAATGATCCAATCTCTTTAGAGAATGAGAGTAACTTTCGCGGCCAGAGTCAGTAATTACTTGACTGACCAGAAACGCCGTGTCGTAGGCACAGATGTAAATGTTTCGGTCGCCATTCTACGACCTGCCTCAGGGTTCAGGGAATTTCACCCAGAGAAAGGTCGCAAAATTGCGGCCGAAACGGTAGCACCTACGTCTCGGTCGCGGCGTCTCTCAGACATCAAGAAGTTGCTTTACAGACGTTATCGTAGATTTACAAAAACAAAACAAATCATAAAAAATATTTATGAAATGTTTTTTGGCATGGGCTGAGTTGTTGGGTGTGGTTGCGCAGTTGCGGAGGAGGCTGTGGCTGCGGAGCCTGCTGCTCGGGGCCCTGCTGCGGCCCCTGGAAGCCCTGCGTGGTGACCACCACCACAGCCTACTATGGACCATGCTAGCAAGACCCCGACGCCCCCTCGCGCCAAGCCCGAAGTGTCACATTCAGCTTCCTCCACAAGAATTGGCGTCCTCTCGAGTTCTCAAGTATCAAGTTTCAAGACTCAAGATGCAAGATGAAAGATTTTTCTAAAGTTGAATAACTATGTATTCAGCTATCCAAAAATATTACCTGAGGTGACGCACAGGCATGGCGGGGACACTTTTCATTTTCACAGTTTGCTTATAAAACCCTTTTTCTTTTGTGTTTTTACTAACTTCAATAAAACATCTGCTCCCAAATTTCTAGATTTATTTTTAATTGCAACTACAATTATAATGTGAGCCCATTAAAAACACGTTCGTGTTATTCAAGGGCTCGAGATAACACAGCGACTATAATATCTGTAATTTTTGTCATTATGAGAAAGTTTGAGAAAATCCAGAAATTAAGTACACTTTTTATGCTGATTTTGACGAACATTGAAAGTTTTGTGAACATGTTTGTACAGACTTTAGTTCATTTGTTTCATAGAGGGAGATTTTGAAACATTTATTGTAGATGTGTAAACTGAGTGTTATTATTCTTTCTCCGATATCAATTTATTTACATAATTGTTTGAAATCACGATTCTAATCTCAAAAGCAAACTCACAAACGCACTAGTTTTATGCAAAATATTTGGGATTGGACATTCTGTAGTCACTTGATTAGAAACGTAAAGTAATTGAACCAATAGTTTCAGAAACAAACTATCTCCGAAACAGTTAACTTTTAGAAAACCGGAAGAAATTCTTTTGTTAATGAAAAATGAAAGTTGTATTGAAAGCACTCTTAAAATTTTCTGTGTGTCCATACATCTATTTGCCAAGTTGTTTATAGGTAAGTATATAGAAAAGTGGTTTCGAGTAGAAACTAATAAATTTCATTGGACATTAGGAAGAGAAGTAAAATATGTTTTACTTAAATTACTTGATTCAATTACATACTATGAAACGTCGGGCACAAAAACGTCTGGTGAAGAAAGGTTGATACAACCTTAACGAATTTAATTTTACGACTGTGGTTGACATTTCATCGTGATCACTTTGATGGATTCCGGACTAGTTGCAACTTAGCTGTTCTACCCCATTTTACCATTACAATAACTGAGAGTTAAATGTAAGTAACTTAATTTTAAATATTTTGCAGTAGATAAATTGGAAATATCGTTATTTACTACACACACAATGGCATACAGTTTTTCTCAAAGAATTGTACATGTGACCTCTCGTTACAAATTTACAGAATCGCAGGTTCTGGTTTCCTCTCATTTGTTCCATCTACGTGCATAATCACTTGAGTCCCGGTTCCTTCCGTTCCTATTTCCCTTCACCTACATCTTGCCTCACCGCAGTCAGCTCTCCGAGCTCATTTCCAACTCCCCACCCCTTCCCTCGCGATCATACCCCGGTTCGCCACAATATTTCGCCTGTCGGTCTTTATGCACAGCGATCGCGCTGTCTTTCTTCCAGCTTCATATCGCGCCCTCCCACGTCCTTCTCCTCGCGTGGCGGGGCGCCAACCGCAAATAACGGGACCTGTGTGACGCGGCGCGGACGCGGCACGGCGCAGCGCGAGACGGCGAGGCGGCCCGGAGCTGGCGGGTTGCGGCGGGGCGGGGCGGGCGGGGGGGCGGAGTGGAAGGGGGCGAAGCGGGACAATGCCGCTCTTGGAAAGTTGGCCCGCTGCGGTTTCAGATCTCCTGTTACCAAGGCCGTTGTAATGCATCACGGGTGACGTCAGCGCACGATGATGGACGAGACGTCGGAATGAAGGAACAACACTACACTTTACTGCGGGAGAGCGACGGGAGGGCACCGCTCCGGCCGGTGCCTCTCAATCCAAGCCAACAGATGAAGTGGATAGAGGACGCCGCCTCGTCATTCGCAGCGATAACTGGCGTGTTTTATAAATTACAGAGCGTCCATCAGGTCTTGTAATCCACAGAAATATCCAAAATCTATAATAATCCGTAATTGAGATTTTATAAACACCAAATGCTGTACGCCTATCCAATCTGAATCAACTCTGCTAAAATAAATGAAAAACACAATCAGTTTCTCAAAATACCATCCAATGCCGATGCTTTTTCACCAACCATTAACTTCACAAAGAGTTCAACATAGAACATATAGCACATCGTATCAAATATCTGACCAAAAACGTTTCCTCAACTTACTCAAAGTCTCCTCCTTTTCAGCATTCAGTTCGCCGGACTCGGGTCTCATTTGAGAGTTCGAAAAGGTACTCTAAATATTTTTTAGGAATTAGTCATCAGTATAATATGCATTGCTGTATACATTTTGAGCTATTTATTAATCACAAAACAATAAAAAATTAAGGGTAGGTTATTTATCTAAATAAAACGAGATTGTATTCAAATTGGAATCAATGGCACATCGAAGTTGAGATTCAGCAATCAGACTCCCTCCCACAGAAGCCGATGGCACATATTCACAAATATAGTTTCGGCAAGCTTTCTGTAGCATCAAAAGTCATTACAAATGTCAATTGAATACGCTATACGTAACTGTAATTCCACAAATTAAAATGTATTTCTAATTCGATGTTAGTGAAAATTCCGTATAGAAAATCAATTTGACTGAAATTTCAACTTTCACCCGCTCTTGAAACATTTTGAATCACAATGAAATACAAATATCATTACACATTTTATTTGACTGAAGAGAAAATTAACTTGAGAATTCGCGGATTACGAGGAACATTCTAGAAAAATGTTTTAGAAAAAGAGAGAAAATGTACGAAGAACACGAGAAATCTTGAACCCGCAAAGAAAATGGTCTGTGCTTTACGTGTAAAAGATTAAACAAAGACCAAGAGGTAAAGTCGCACGATAAGGGTAGCCTTTAGGGAAGTTTACAAGTGTATTTAAAAGTAACAGGAGTTTTAATGAACCTATAAAAAGTAATTTAACAAAACCGGAATTGGAATTAAAAGAAATAATTTCGTTATTTGCAAGTCATTTACGAAACATTTTATTTTTCCGGCTATTGACATCTTCGCTGACGACATTTGATTTTACTGTCGAAGAATTTAGTAAACCACCACTGCTCAGGCATCAAGCCAAAAAAAATTAAGAAAACAACGTACGTGAAGAGTATATTCCACTTTTCTAGAGGCCACTACTAGTGACCGCTGGCCTATGCACCGTTGCATGGAGGTGAGACGAACCGCGCCCAATGACGCAACAGCAAAGAGCATTTATCTGGACCGGCAGGAGGCGGGGAGGAAGGGAGCTCAGGCGGTCCCGATGGGGCTGCAGACTTGGCATATGCCAAGGTGACGCAGCACCGCACCGAGGTCGAAGTAACCCACACACACACACACGTATGCACGCGCCCGGCGACCGCCCGTGACGATCGGGTGACGTGACGTAACGTCCTCGTGCCGACAGCGACTTATTATGGAGCGAATGGCATTTGTTGCGGGCTGGGTGTGGCTTCCATAAATAGGTGGGTCGTTTCGGATATCCACATAATTACTAAGAGTTCCCAGAATTTAAAAAAAATGCCTGTCTAGTATTTCGATCCCAAACGAGTGTCGTGTAATATTCTGCCCGTAGATTCATTCAAAATATAAAAAATAGAAATAAAAAGATCAAATTTATTTAGAGCAAACTGGAATTTCAGCTCGTTATTCATCTTCGAATTCTCTCTCATACTTCATCTTTCTTTGTGATATATCTTATTCTATTTGGCCTTTATGTGCGTCTGAAAGCACGTCACCTCGAAAGCAGGAAGTAAATGAAGTTTAAGAGCTTTATAAGAGACAGATTAGTACCAAACAGTTATAATCAATGTGATGGTCAGTGAATGCCACAAATAGTTTTTCATTTTTGTATACCAGCATTATACACAACCCTTTTACATAAACAAAATATTTCATAAGATGGCATATTATTTCACGAATCATTACGTCATTGCTTTTTTCTGCACGAAATATGAGCCATCACTGACGTAATAGTCACAGCTCCTATATATTATCAGTTATGGAGTTTAAAGAAGACAGTTGTCCCATGTAAATAGTTCGTTGTGTTCAAAGTAAAATCAAATACGTTATGAAAAACTTACTTTTAAAAACTGATTTATTAATTTATAAATCCTTAAAAATTATATTTTGTTTTTATTAGGTAATATAACAAGAACAACATAATAAGAACAACAATTACATCAAACTAATTCTTGTGAACATGTGCATTAATTGTAGAATTTGATAAATTGGTCAAGTACACTCCAGAACATGCATTTATATCTAAAGTGCTTGTTTTTTCATTGCTTTCTGCACTAATCAATATCTTGTTAGCTATTTGAATCTTGTTATTTACCGATTATTCGATGTATGACTCGGCTAACTAACTTAACCAACCTGCTTCGACAGATTCGAAAGAACAACAGCTTTGCATAATAAATTTGCATGTTTTTCATCCACTCATTTCTTAAACTTTAAGTACTCTAAGAAATATCACATTCCAAGGATAGAAATGACTACACAGGTGAATTTGTGAATTTACGGAATTTGGGGTGAATGTCAACAACTATGTATTAAAATGAAGGGTGTCAATCATATGCCAATAATGTTTGTTACTAAAGAAATAAATAGTGGGAATCATTACATATATGCAAATATCTTCTGAAATGTATCCCAGGCGATTTGCTTTTCTTAAAAAAAGTGTTTTTAGTTATGTTTCGACTTGTGACATAGGACGAGATTTTCGATACGAATAGTTGATATAGACCGCGACAAAATATGAAAATAATACAAAACACATGTCTATTCAAGCGTCTGAGGGCAAAAGGCTACAGGGAATAATTATTACTTGGTAATATGTGTATTTGTTTAAATAACATGGAACTTTAAAGTTTTACTCCTGAAATGATTTTCTATACATATTCTCCCAGCAGACTAGCTGACCATTCCTTCGGTCATACTTCTCCCAATTTCTCCCATTCTTCCGGTCGTCGATCGCTCCACGGCTGCTCCGGGCCCCGCGCCGGGTACTTCGCTCGCCACTGTAGTCGGCGCCGCAGGCAAATCGAGCGCAATGGAGTTCGCCGCCGCAGCGAAGGCAGCCACGGCGGAACAACGACTGGGCGGAGGCAGGAGCGCAGCAAACGGGAGCGACGGATCGTCGGGAAGGTGCGGGGGTGGGGGTGGTGGCGTCAGGATTGTTGGCAGTTGAGGGTGGCAAGTGGGGGGGGGCAGAGCGTCCTACCGAAGGCGGCGGCGGCGGCGTCGTTGGCCGCGCCCCGTAATCGCGTCAGGTGACAAGGGGTTGTTTGTCGCGGTGGCAGGCGTCGGGTTGTGGAGCGCGCGGGCGGCGAGGCGGTCCGGGGGCGGCGAGGGCGGCGGGGGCGGTCGGGCTTCCTCGTTTCCCTACGGCGAGCTGTCGCGCCGCGCCCGCCAAATAAATTGCACTTGGGCCGAGTTCCTCCCAAGTCCGCGCCACTATATTAGACCCCCCGCCGCGCCCCGCCCCGCTCCCGTGCGGACGCCTCGTCCGGCGGCGGCGGCGGCGCAGGGCGTCTCGGCCGCGAGCGCCCGGGAAATCTAAATAAGTCTCACTTAGCGGGCGCCGCCCGGGACGCTGCCGCGACGCGCGTCGCTGCCCGGGCGGTGGGAGAGCGCGCGCAGGGATGTGTGCGCGTGGGAGTGGGGAGTGGGAATGGGGGGGGGAGGGTTCGCGTGGAAGCTGGAGGATTCGCTACGTTTCGCGCTGCCTGGTCCGAGACCTGAGAATGGGTTGAGTTACGGGAGGTGCAGAGACGAGTCGGTGAGGAAAAAATAAAGAAACTCGCCTTGAAAAATAATGAAATTTGTTCAGTTGGCAGCGGAATTTTAGTTGTTTGCCTGAATGTTAAGCCTCTGGATTTTCGAACCTTTTTGACACCTCTGCGAGCTCTTCGTGGCTCATATGCACAGGAATCGCTAAAGAAATGAAGTACTCATTTATTTAGATAAGGTAAAGTAAGATAAAGTAAGATAATGTAAATAATTAGTTTCATTTGAAACGACTTAGAGGACATTTATAAACATTGAATATTAACTGGGTATATTTTTCCATTTCAAGAGATTGAACTCCGCACGGATGCACTGAAGGTATCCCCCGAGGATGCAGGCGCGTGTAGGAGTACGAGGTTTTGTGTGGGTATGTGTATGAGTGTGTGTAAGTGAGTGTGTGTGCGTGTGTATGTGTGTTAGTATGTGTGTATGAGAGAGAAAATTCCCGGTGGTGCTGCGGCACGTCGGTGCAGAATAGTAAGCAAATCCACCGTGAGGCATCGATTCGTCTGGTGTTTAGTATTGGGATTCTGATTGTACGTCGGGTTTTGTGTCTGGTTGTGAGCTAAGTTTAAGGGGGTTCCACATATTACTATTACTCAATGAGTTATAATAGCTCACGTTCATAGATTCCGGTCGCTAGAGCCACAAAGATAGTTTTGTTTAAGCATTGGACAAATATGTCTGGATATTCTCTTCTGACAGATTGTCTTGCTGAGAAGTATTACATTCGAAATTCTTATGCATTTTATTTGAAGGCTGTACAGATGTTTAAGAATTATTATTACAAACATCTAGGGAATGTACGTGGGATTGAAAATGAATACTTTCTGCCAATAAACATGTAGTGCGATATTTCACTTTCAATGCAATTTTCCAAAATAAGTTCATTTATAAAGTGACCATTTTTTGCTCATTTGTCTGCCTTATAAATTTGTAACATTGATTCGGAATCATTCTCCAGGTACCCTAGAAATATAAAAGTTCCACGCTATTTAATATTTTAGATGTAATATAATTACTATTATTAACTGAACATTAGATTCTCAACTGGTATAGTTCTTGTATTCAAATACATTTAAATTATTGTGTGAAAAATATTAAAATTAATTTCCTTATATCAAAATACATCAGTTAAATGAACTCTCCCATTGCTTCGTTGGTGACACACGTATTGTCATCATGTTGGATACAATAATGTAAGATTAATTAATGATTTTTATTTATTGAGTTGAATTCATTTATTTAGAAAATATATGACAAGATAGGACAATCATGATAATGTTCACAATAAAAAAAGATATAAATAAGAAATATTCTACAAATACTGATGATATATAAAATTTAGAATATAAAATTACAATTTGTAAATTAGAAAAGAAAACCGAAAAAGAATGATATGAAAATGGAATATAATAATCAAAAGAGAACAGTATAAAATTGGTCCAAACTTTCTTTAAATGTGTAAACGCTGGGTGCATCGACCGCAGAAGCAGGTAGGCGATTCTAGTGATCAACGATTCTGTTCGACAGGAAAAACTTACATGGATTGAGAAAAAATGTGTTTTACAGGTAGAATGCTGCACGACTCTCAGGGTGTGACAGATGTCTCAGAGCAGGAACGTGTCTGGAGGATTTTCTCCTCTAAGAGAGCCAGGTTCTGGGTGAAGTACGGCGCCCAGATGCAGTGAGCAAATTCAATTACTTGTTAAACATATTTATTTGGAGTTTTGGTACAGTGATTTTAGTTCAAGTCACTCTCACTCTACGTAATATGTGTCAAGAAAAAATATGAATCTTGTCGTATTTCGTTCATATATAAAATAATGTATTATAACAATAGTTTGTGGTTTTATCATCTATTGTTGAAGTATATCACCGACAAATATTAAAGTCAATGATCAAACTTTTCTCAAAATAAGTTTTATAAGCCGAAAATAAAATACATAATTTCTCTTTCCCAGCTGACGAAGCTCAATCTCTGTCGTATCGTTTTAGTCGGGTGATCGCAGTCGTAACATCATCAGACCGCCATAATTAACTGGATATGGTAATTAACTGGACGCAAAAATTACAGCAGCACTAAAGTGCGGATAATGACGTTAGGTTCCAACAAACAGACACGTGGGCGGCGAATAAACCAGTTTAGAGGTGCACGTCCCATAACTAGTGAATGTGCTTCCCTGTTTGTCATTCACCTGCGGGAATAGTGGCGTTACAGCTCTATTGTGGCGGACACTGTTTCTACCTTCGAATCAGCAAATTAACTTTCATCTTTCATTCGCCAGCATTGTACATCGGAAATTCATACATTGTATAAAAATAACATTTTTCCAACACAGCTTCATGCATCGGTACACTAAAAAAGGAATACATATTATTTTCGTGCTACTGTGAATATATATGTAGATCTTCAGAGAAATACAGAGCGCATTCTGCACAGTTTCGTTCCCAGATTCACTGATGACTTCAGTTTCGTATCTTCACTGGAAGAAAGTACTAATCATAAAGGAACTCATGGAGCCGTATAATTCCATAATGTCGGTGCGTATGCAGTAATGAAGTGAAGTGAAGAATTTTGGTGAAAGAGAAAGAAATGAAAGATACAATTTTACGACTTACAAGAGGTAGAATTGGCTAAAGTGAATAAAAAACGTCAAAATTGGCGGACTCGGTGATATTGGCATCGGGAGGTAGATACCCAACGTCATTAAATTCAAATACCGTATCCAAGGAAGGAGATGGCGATGTATGAGCAGAGCAACTGCTGAACGAGAAGAAGGAAAATACGCTGAGTAATACGTGAGAGTAAGGAGAGTACGTCTCTAAACCTCAGGCCTCTGCGTGCCGCAGAATTCAGGTGGGAAGGCAGCACCCAGCCCGAGGGGGCGGAGCTGGGTGGGCGGAGCCGGAGGGAGCCAGCGGACGCGGCTGCGCTCAGATTAGCACCGGCCGCCGCCACTGAGCCGTGAAAATCCCGGCCCACATTATAACCAACAATTTGCAACGGCCCAACCCTAATGCCCGCGAGCTGCACGGATAAGAGCGTCGGCCTCCGCTCCGCCCCCGCTCCGCCCCCGCTCCGCCCCCACTCCGCCCCCGCTCCCGCCCCCGTTCCCGCCCCGCCCGCCCCGCTCCGCCGCCCGCTCCGCCCGCTCCGCCCCCCTCGCCCCCGCTCCGCGGCGCTCCGCCCCTCGCTTCGCCCGCTCCGGCCCCCCGGCCCGCCCCCGCTCCGCCCCGCTGCCGCGCCCGCTCGCCCCGCTCCGCCCCGCTCCGCCCCCGCTCCGCCGCTCCATGTCCGTCCTCCTTCACCCAGATCTAATTTTTCAGACTGGACGTTGGCGGATCTGCGTGCGGCTGATACTTAGCGTTGCAACAGCAGGCCGTTCCTCGAGGCTGCTTTTTGGAGTTTTGTTCATCAACTGACAACTACACTCCAAAAATGACTGTTCTAGCGACCAAATTTTCTGTTCATTATTCAGGAATAATACCTGGCTTTCCATATTCCACGGTCCCGGCGGATAGACCTCAGGTCCTAGATGTGACAAGCCGCCGCCCGTAAAGTAGACAGTCAGCTTCAGCGCATATATATGTAACAGATCAGACCGTACTCATGAAGCTGAACAATCCCACCATGCATTGATCGAATTATTTCGAATCACGGCACCACAAACGTGCACAGTATGACTCAAACGCGGCTATCCCAAGCTCAATAACCACATGGATTTAACGAAGACGAACAGCCTCTCCGAAACGCTTTCTCTGCCCAATCCAAACAAGCAATGAATGCGGGTGGTCCAGTGGCCGGCCCGCGTCCCTAAATACCTCCGGCTCCCGACGCGGCCCACCTGTCCCGAGGGGCTTAGTGGACCATCAGCAATCACGGAGCGTCGCGACGGACCGCAGCGATCAGCCTGGCGAACACGACGCGCGGCCGCGTGGCGGACGGGCGCGCGCAGAGAATTATTCGGCTCGCGAATTTGATTAACATCGGATTAAAATACGGCCGCCGCCATCCCCGCCAACCACCCGCCATCCGCCGCCGCCGCACGCCCGAATAATCGCGCGACGGCCCGCTGATTCGCTCTCCAGCGCGGGCCCGCAGCGTCCCGCACGCGGGCTTGGAGGGGCACGTGGGATGCGCTTAGGCGTCATGGCGGGCGGGAAACGGAAGTGGAATCGCACGGGAGGAAGGCGTCGCGCGTGTGCGAGGTGAGGAGTGAAAGGTTGAGTGCGTGCGAGTAAGAGGTGCGCTTGGAAGAAAGGGCGGGGGAAGAGAGGGCGCGAGGAAGAGAAGGCGCGTGGATAGAGATGAAATGAGGTGAAAAGAGTGCGATGGTTGTATGAGGAAGAACGCGATGAGGGAAGGATGGCCGAAGAGTAAGACGAGGGAGAGGTTGAGTGGGGGTGACAAAGCCGGCACGCCCAAGCAAGTTGAAGGGGAAACAAACAGGTGAGAGGGTGCTGGAAAGCAGGGAAGAGCGAATGACAAGTGGAATGGGTGAAGAGGGCCGCGGCGAATGGAAGAGAAACGTATCAGCAAGCGGGTCGACGGCTGACGGTTTGTGAGTTTGGTGCATCAACAGTGAGTGGGGAGAGTGGGCGCGAAAGCCAAGTCGGCAGGCGAACATGTTGCAAGTCAGAAAGTGGGCAAGGATGAATTAGTGAGTGGCTGGCGAGAGTGGCAGGCGGGTGAGTGGATGGTGGGGCGGGCGAGTGCAGTTGGCGGGCATGTGAGTGGGCGGGCGAGTGACCGTGGGCAGGCGAGTGAGTGGGCGGCGCGAGTGAGTGGGCGCGCGAGTTAGTTGAGTGGGCGGGCGAGTTGAGTGGGTGGGCGGGCGAGTGGAGTGGCGGCGAGTGAGTGGGGCGGGCGAGTGAGTGGGCGGGCGAGTGGAGGGCGGGCGAGTGAGTCGGCGGGCGAGTGAGTGGGCCCGGGCGAGTGAGTGGTCGGCGCGAGTGAGTGGGCGGGCGGGCGAGTGAGTGGGCGGGCGAGTGAGTGGGCGGGCGAGTGAGTGGGCGGGCGGAGTGGAGTGAGGGGGAGGAGTGAGGTCGTCCCCGAGTGGAGTGGTCCAGCTGGGCGAGTGAGTGAAAGTGCTGGATGATTGGGCCCGAGTCGGCGGGCGGGTGGCGCTAGCAGAGTATGCGGCTGGGTGAGCGGTTCTGAACGACGAAATAGAGCGCGTTCAAGTATCGAGAACGCTCAATATTGGAATGTCGATTTAAGGATGATCGATCGATTGACAAAAGCGATTATGAAGCTTTTCATCTCCGGAGAGTTAATAATGTCATTCTCCGTCCTGGTGAGGTAGTTAATGTTTCATATGGGTTAAATTTATTGCATGCGCCTATGATTTACGTACGCAAGTATAGTAAATGGGAAATTTACCACGTGAATGAAATAAGTCTTGTAAAAATTTGGTAGAGTTTGAGAAGAACACTGAGTGATTTGCTGATAGATCTTCGCATTCAGAAAAGTTTTCAAAACCTGGATTATTATTTGTGTAATAAGTTAATCCACACGATTTGCAGTACACATCGTGGCGAACTAGAATCATTCGCTTAAACAAATTTGCTCGTTTGAACAGATTCATTTGTACATATTCAAGCGATTGCTATTGATATCTTCTGCGTAAAGTGGTCTAATGCCAAAATTAAATAATTATTTCTTGACCTACTACTTCACGTACCTATAGTATATGTATGTTTATCATCATAAGAATGTTTTAATGAGAGACGCAGTAGAGCCCTTGTACTTAATTATGGGTATATAAACTTAATCTTTAATAAATATTACCAGTTTTTATTTTTAGTGGCTTTTAAACATTGAAAATACCACTGACACATAAAAAAAGAACAAAGTTGTGTGATGAGCAATCACAATGTGAGGTGTACAAATATATTACTAGCTTTTTATAAGAAGTACCATATTTAATGATAAAATGAAAGTTTTTACCATTCTTTTAAATTGTCCACTCATAAATGTGAAGATAAAAAGTAAATTTTATATTAGTACGTTTAGAGTATACACTAATTTACGAACCTAGCAAAGCATTATGGCTTACCGACTTGATCGACCAATGAACAAGCAAAATAAACGATCAGATCAAGCCACAACAGGGAGCAGCCTGGAACTAAAGACAAAACATGCTTCATACGATAGTAACCAATGATCTATTAGAGCCATTAAATCCCTTACATTGACCTCTGGGATTTCGTCAACAACGGACACAATGCTAAACATTGAATATGTCGTGTAACGGTTAGTTGTCCCGCTAGGATTGCTTTAGACAGAAATATAGTCATGCTCATTACGGTCGATGGAAGATGTAACGCACCAATAGTAGAGGGAGGAGAATTAACTAGACACTTAGAACGTACAATTCAAAACGTTTGAAGTGGTTTGGTCATTCATAATCATCCCAGACAATTGCAACGTGTAGAGCTGATAGCGTTATGAGAGAAGACCATGGTATATAATATTGAAAGTATGGTGACGTTAATGATGGCTGAAGATTTTACTAGTTGACGAAAAGAATCAATACATAGTCTCCTTGGTTGAATCTAATTTCTGTTGTCAGTGGCATTACGATAGTGACAGAAGCTTTGATGCAAGGTTTTGAAAAAGGCAGAATTTGATGCCTATCAAATCTGTTAACTGCAAGTAACAAAACATTGTCCACGATTGAAAACTAAACTTAATCTAATCATGTTTTTAAAACCTTAAGCTATATCTCTAGGTATTATAAGCTAAACATTCATTATTTTGCATTTCTGTTATTTTTACTGAAAACTATTATATTATTAGCCTGCACGGCGTCGCAGTGCCTACGAAGGTAAACCGAACGATTGCAGGCTCTAATCCCTCATAAGATATGAGTGTTTTTTGATAGTACTATTTTTCACTGTAAGTAGCTCATTCTATAGGAAACTGCACCGTCATATGTCTGGCAACGACCAGGGAAATAGCGCAAATCATTGATCAGAACAGCCTGCCAACGAGTACGATTTCTGCTCACCACATACACTGCCATTAAACATAAATCTAACCCAATAGAATAACCTATGACCAATTAATCATGAGTATTTTTAAAATTGGTATAAGATTGGCATTTTAACAAACAGCATTGATGCATGTTAGCAAGAGAAACGAATCCAGTCTGATACCAGCGAGGGATGTGGGATTGATTGATTGATTGATTGATTGTTAATTATTCGCAGCACGTGAACTACTAAGGTCATTCGTAGAATATGTTTTTGCTCGGGAGGTTGTTATGGTCTTGCCCCGCTGGCTGGGGAAATCCGGCGCTGATCTACCCGTCGGCTAGCGGTGTTTTCCCTAACCAGGTATCTCCCACTAGGAGGGCACCGGCCACACCGTAACAAGCTCAACGCTCCCGACCAGTCTCCCTGCATGTGCGGCAGTGTAGTGCATGTTAGTGCATGTAAGGAGGGGGTGAGGATAGGACAAGGAAGAGATAGGAAATATCGTTCGGGGTCAGTGGCCTGTGTGTAAAGTTACTGCTCCGACAGTGGAGATGATGAAGGTGGGGACAGTGGAAACATGATGGTGATGGAGGCTGAGGAGACGGCGGAGGCGACGGTGGCGAGTGAGGCGTTGGACAAGAGGGAGGGGCGGCGGAGGAGGTGATGTGGACTGCGAGGGCGACAAGCTGGCGACGCGATGAAAGAGACAAAGGTGGCGGGAGTGGCTGCGGGATGCAGAGAAGACGAAGGCGGCGGGTGGCAGTGTGGCCGGCGACGGGGTGGCGGGGAGAAGCTTTGGGGT
>BOPP01000036.1:3726264-3764634 GCA_017312745.1 Gryllus bimaculatus
CGATCAATTCTTTTTGCTTCATCTGTCTGCCTTATAAATTTGTACAGTTGATCTCGGAAATCCATTCTCCAGGTACCCTCTCAGAAATATACACAGTCCACTACGCTATCTAATATTAGATGTACATATAATCTTCTATTATTCTGATACATTTAATTCCTCATCTGTATATCGGTATCTTGTATTCAAATACATTTAAATTATTGTGTGATAAAATATAAAATTAATTTCCTTATATCAAAATACTCAGTTAAATGACTGCTCTCCCCATTGCTCGTTGGTGACACCATCGTTATTGTCATCCATGTTGGATATTACATGTAAACGATTAATTAATGATTTTATATTTATTGAGTTGATTCATTTATTTAGCAAAAATAATACTGACACAGATAGGACAATCATGATATGTACAATCACAAAAAGATATCAATACAGAAATATCTACATAAAATACTTTGATGATATATACATAATTTCAGAATATAAAATTACAATTTGTAAATTAGAACAGAAAACCCGAAAAAGATGATATGAAAATCGGAATATAATATCAATAAGAGTAACAGCTATACAATTGTCAACAACTTTCTTATATGTGTAAACACTGGTGCCATTCGACCGCAGAAGGCAGGTCAGGTCGATTCTATGATCAACGATTCTGTTCGACAGGAATTAAACTACATGGATGAGAAAAAATGTGGTTTTACAGGTAGAATTGCTCAGGACCTCAGGGTGTGAAGATGTCTGGCAGAGCAGGAAACGTGTCTGGACCGGATTTTTCTCCTCTAAAGAGAGCCAGGTTCTGGGTGAAGTCCGGCGTCCAGATGCAGTGAGGCAAATTCAATTACTTGTTAAACACATCATTTATTTGGAGTTTGATAGCAGTGATTTTTAGTTCAAGTCACTCTCACTCTTACGTATATGTGTCAAGAAAAAAATAATGAATCTTGTCGTATTTCGTTCATATATAAAAATATGTATTAAAAACAATAGTTTGTTGGTTTATTCATCTATTGTTGAAGGTATATCACCGACAAATATTAAAGTCAATGCATAAACTTTTTCTCAAAATAAGTTTTCATAAGCCGAAAATAAAAATAACATAATTTCTCTTCCCACTGACGAAGCTCAATCTCTGTCGTATCGTTTTACGTCGGGTTGATCGCAGTCGTAACATCATCAGACCGCCATAATTACTGGATATGGTAATTAACTGGACGCAAAAATTACAGCCAGCACTAAAGTGGCGGATAATGACGTTAGGTTTCCAACAAAACTGACACGTGGGGCGGGCGAATAAACGCAGTTTAGAGGTGCACGTCCATATCTAGTGAATGTGCTTCCCTGTTTGTCATTCACTACTGCGGGAATAGTGGGTACAGCTCTATTGTGGCGGACACTGTTTCTAACCTTCGAATCAGAAATTAACTTTCAATCTTCATTCGCCAGCATTGGTAATCGGAAATTCATAATTTGTATAAAAATAAGCATTTTTCTAACACAGCTTATGCATCGGTACACTAAAAAGGAATACATATTATTTTCGTGCTACGTGAAATATATATGTAGATCTTCAGAAAATACAGAGGCGCATTCCTGCACAGTTTCGTTCGCCAGATTCACTGATGACTTAGTTCGTATCTTCAACTGGAGAAAGTACTAATCATAAAGTGAACCATGGAGCCGTATAATTTCATAATGTCGGTGCGTAGCAGTAATGAAGTGAAGAGAAGAATTTTTTGGTGAAGAGAGCAAAGAAGATGAAAAGATACAATTTTACGCTTACAAGGAGGTAGAATTGGCCTAAAAGTGAATAAAAAACGTCAAAATTGGCGGACTCGGTTGATATTGGCATCGGAGGTAATACCCAACGGTCATCCTAATTCAAATACCGTATCCAAGGAAGGAAGCCTGGCGATGTTACTGAGCAGAAGCAAACCTGCTGCACGAGAAGAAGGAAAGATACGCTTTGAAGTAATACGCTGAGAGGTGAAGGCTAGTACGTCTCTAAACCTCAGCCTCCTGCGTTGCCGCAGAATTCGGTGGGAAGGCCACGCACCCAGCCCAGGCGGAGCTGGGTGGGCGGAGCCGGAGGGAGCCAGCGGACGCGGCTGCGCTGCTGATTAGACCACCGGCCGCCGCCCACTGAGCCGTGCAAAATCGCGGCACATTATAGACCAACTAATTTGCAAGCCGGCCTCCAACCACCCGTCCCTAATGCCGCAGCTGCACGGATAAGAGCGTCGCCTTCCGCTCCGCCCCCGCTCCGCCCCCGCTCCGCCCCACTCCGCCCCCGCTCCCGCCCCCGTTCCCGCCCCGCCCGCCCCGCTCCGCCGCCCGCTCCGCCCGCTCCGCCCCCCTCGCCCCCGCTCCGCGGCGCTCCGCCCCTCGCTTCGCCCGCTCCGGCCCCCCGGCCCGCCCCCGCTCCGCCCCGCTGCCGCGCCCGCTCGCCCCGCTCCGCCCCGCTCCGCCCCCGCTCCGCCGCTCCATGTCCGTCCTCCTTCACCCAGATCTAATTTTTCAGACTGGACGTTGGCGGATCTGCGTGCGGCTGATACTTAGCGTTGCAACAGCAGGCCGTTCCTCGAGGCTGCTTTTTGGAGTTTTGTTCATCAACTGACAACTACACTCCAAAAATGACTGTTCTAGCGACCAAATTTTCTGTTCATTATTCAGGAATAATACCTGGCTTTCCATATTCCACGGTCCCGGCGGATAGACCTCAGGTCCTAGATGTGACAAGCCGCCGCCCGTAAAGTAGACAGTCAGCTTCAGCGCATATATATGTAACAGATCAGACCGTACTCATGAAGCTGAACAATCCCACCATGCATTGATCGAATTATTTCGAATCACGGCACCACAAACGTGCACAGTATGACTCAAACGCGGCTATCCCAAGCTCAATAACCACATGGATTTAACGAAGACGAACAGCCTCTCCGAAACGCTTTCTCTGCCCAATCCAAACAAGCAATGAATGCGGGTGGTCCAGTGGCCGGCCCGCGTCCCTAAATACCTCCGGCTCCCGACGCGGCCCACCTGTCCCGAGGGGCTTAGTGGACCATCAGCAATCACGGAGCGTCGCGACGGACCGCAGCGATCAGCCTGGCGAACACGACGCGCGGCCGCGTGGCGGACGGGCGCGCGCAGAGAATTATTCGGCTCGCGAATTTGATTAACATCGGATTAAAATACGGCCGCCGCCATCCCCGCCAACCACCCGCCATCCGCCGCCGCCGCACGCCCGAATAATCGCGCGACGGCCCGCTGATTCGCTCTCCAGCGCGGGCCCGCAGCGTCCCGCACGCGGGCTTGGAGGGGCACGTGGGATGCGCTTAGGCGTCATGGCGGGCGGGAAACGGAAGTGGAATCGCACGGGAGGAAGGCGTCGCGCGTGTGCGAGGTGAGGAGTGAAAGGTTGAGTGCGTGCGAGTAAGAGGTGCGCTTGGAAGAAAGGGCGGGGGAAGAGAGGGCGCGAGGAAGAGAAGGCGCGTGGATAGAGATGAAATGAGGTGAAAAGAGTGCGATGGTTGTATGAGGAAGAACGCGATGAGGGAAGGATGGCCGAAGAGTAAGACGAGGGAGAGGTTGAGTGGGGGTGACAAAGCCGGCACGCCCAAGCAAGTTGAAGGGGAAACAAACAGGTGAGAGGGTGCTGGAAAGCAGGGAAGAGCGAATGACAAGTGGAATGGGTGAAGAGGGCCGCGGCGAATGGAAGAGAAACGTATCAGCAAGCGGGTCGACGGCTGACGGTTTGTGAGTTTGGTGCATCAACAGTGAGTGGGGAGAGTGGGCGCGAAAGCCAAGTCGGCAGGCGAACATGTTGCAAGTCAGAAAGTGGGCAAGGATGAATTAGTGAGTGGCTGGCGAGAGTGGCAGGCGGGTGAGTGGATGGTGGGGCGGGCGAGTGCAGTTGGCGGGCATGTGAGTGGGCGGGCGAGTGACCGTGGGCAGGCGAGTGAGTGGGCGGCGCGAGTGAGTGGGCGCGCGAGTTAGTTGAGTGGGCGGGCGAGTTGAGTGGGTGGGCGGGCGAGTGGAGTGGCGGCGAGTGAGTGGGGCGGGCGAGTGAGTGGGCGGGCGAGTGGAGGGCGGGCGAGTGAGTCGGCGGGCGAGTGAGTGGGCCCGGGCGAGTGAGTGGTCGGCGCGAGTGAGTGGGCGGGCGGGCGAGTGAGTGGGCGGGCGAGTGAGTGGGCGGGCGAGTGAGTGGGCGGGCGGAGTGGAGTGAGGGGGAGGAGTGAGGTCGTCCCCGAGTGGAGTGGTCCAGCTGGGCGAGTGAGTGAAAGTGCTGGATGATTGGGCCCGAGTCGGCGGGCGGGTGGCGCTAGCAGAGTATTGCGTGCTGGGTGAGCGGTTCTTGAAGACGAAAATAGAGCGGGCGTTCAGTATCGAGAACGCCCAACTATGGACATGTCGATTTAAGGATATCGATCGATTGACAAAAGCGATACTGAGCTTTTCATTCTCCGGAGAGTTAAATAATGTCATTCGTCCGTCTCTGGTGAGGTATTAATCGTGTTCCCAATATGGGTTATTTATTGCATGCGCCTAATGATTTACGCTTCGCAAGTATAGTAAATGGGGAAATTTACAGTGAATGAATAAGTGCTTGTAAAAATTGGTAGAGTTTTGAGAAAGAACACTGAGTGATTTGCTGATAGACTCTTTCGCATTCAGATAAATTTCAAAACCTGGATTTATTATTGTGTAATAAGTTAATCCACACCTGTACGATTGCAAGTACACATGTTGGCCGAACTAGAAATCATTCGCTAAACAAATTTGCTCTGTTGAAAGAGATTCATTTGTACATATTCAAGCGATTGCATATTGATATCTTCTGCGTAATCAGTGGTCTAATGCCAAAATTAATATTATTTCTTGACCTACCTACTTCAGCGTACTATAGTATATGGTATGTTTATCATCATAAGAATGTTTTAATGAGAGACGCAGTAGATGGCCCTTGTACTTAATTATGTATATCTAAACTTAATCTTTAATAAAATATTAACCAGTTTTTATTTTTAGTGGCTTTATAAAACATTGAAAATACCACTGACACATAAAAAAAGAACAAAAGTTGTGGTGATGGCAAATGCACAATGTGAGGTGTTACAATATATACTAGCTTTTTTTAAGAAGTTACCATATTTAATGATAAAATGAAAGTTTTTACCATTCTTTTAAATTGTTTCGCACTCATAAATGTGAAGATAAAAAGTAAATTTTTATATAGTACGTTTAGAAGTATAACACTAAATTAAGCGAACCTAGCAAAGCATTTATGGCTTACCGACTTGATCGACCAATGAACAAGCAAAATAAACGATCAGATCAAGCCACAACAAGGGAGCGCCTGGAACTAAAGACAAAACATTGCTTATACGATAGTAACCATGATCTATTAGCGCCATTAAATCGCCTATACATTGACCTCTGGGATTTCGTCACCACGACACAATGCTAAAACATGAATATGTCGTGGTAACGGTTAGTTGTCCGTAGGATTGGCTTTAGACAGAAATATAGTCATGTCCATTACGGTCGATGGAAGAAAATGTATACGGCAGCCAATAGTAGAGGGAGGAGAATTAATAGACAACTTAGAACGTACAATTCAAAACGTTTGAAGTGGTTTGGGTCATTCATAATCTCCCAGAACAATTGCAACGTGTAGAGCCTGATAACGTTATGATGAGAAGACCATGGTATATAATATTGAAAGTATGGTGACCGTTAATGTGGCTGAACGATTTTACTAGTTGACGAAAGAATGCAATACGTAGTCTCCTTGTTGAATTAATTTCTGTTGTCAGTGGCATACGATAGTGACAGAAGCTTTGGTGCAGAGGTTTTTGAAAAAGGCAGAATTTGATGCTATCAAATCTGTTAACTGCAAGTAAAAAACATTGTCCCGATTGAAAACTAAACTTAATCTAATCATGTTTTAAAAACCTTAAGCTATATCTCTAGTATTATAAGCTAAACATCATTATTTTGCATTCTGTTATTTTTACTGAAAACTATTATATTATTAGCCTGCACGGCGTCCGCAGTGCCTACGAAGGTAAATCCGAGAGCATGCAGGCTCTAATCCGCTCAATAAAAGATATGAGTGTTTTTTTGATAGTACTATTTTTTCACTGTAAGTAGCTCAATTCTATATGGAAACTGCAATCCGTCATATGTCTGGCAACGACCCAGGGAAATAGCGCAATGCATTGATCAAGAACAGCCTGCCAACGAGGTACGATTTCTGCCTCACGCACCTACATGCCATTAAACATAAATCTAACCCAATAGAATAACCTATGACCAATTAATCAAATGAGTATTTTTTAAAATTGGGTAATAAGATTGGCATTTTAACAAACAGCATTGATGCAAATGTTAGAAGGAAAGCGAATCCAGTCTGATACGCAGCGAGGGTATGTGGGATTGATTGATTGATTGATTGATTGTTATTAATTCCGCAGCAGCGTTGAACTACTAAGGTCATTCGTAAGAAATATGTTTTTTGCTCGGTGAAGGTTGTTATGGTCTTGCCCGCTGGCTGGGACAAATCCGGCGCTGATCTACGCCGTCGGCTAGCGTGTTTTTCGCCTAACCAGGTATCTCCCACTAGGAGGGCACCGGCCACACCGTAACAAGCTCAACGCTCCCGACCAGTCTCCCTGCATGTGCGGGCAAGTGTAGTGCATGTTCAGTGCATGTAAGGAGGGGGTGAGGATAGGACAATGAAGAGATATGGAAATATCGTTCGGGTCAGTGGCCTGTGTGTAAATTACTGCTGCCCGACAGTGGAGATGAGAAGGGTGGGGACAGTGGAAACATGATGGTGAATGGGAAGGCTGAGGAGACGGGCGGAAGGCGACGGTGGCGAGTGGAGGCGTTGGACAAGGGAGGGCGGCGCGAGGAGGTTGATGTGGACTGCGAGGGCGAACAAGCTGGCGACGCGATGAAAGAGACAAAGGTGGCGGGAGTGGGCTTGCGGGATCAGAGAAGACGAGGCGGCGGGTGGCAGTGTGGGCCGGACGGGGTGGCGGGGAGAAGTTTGGGGTTGCAGTAAGGGCCGTGGCGCGGCGCAATCTGGAGTGCGTCGGCATGCGGGCACGCAAGAATTCCCGCTGCGGCGGCAGAGGCCGCGGTGGCTAGGGGCGGGGGCGGCGGCGGGGGGCGGCGGTGGCAGGGGCGGGGGGCGGCGGCGGGGGCGGCCGGCGGGGCGGCGCGGGGGCGGCGGTGGGGGGCGGGGCGGGGGCGGGGGCGGGGCGGTGGCAGGGGGCGGCGGCGGGGGCGGCGGCGGGGGCGGACGCGACGCACTGCGACTGCTATGCAGCCGTCTCGCATTTGCGGCAAACAAAGAAACCAGCCACGGCAGCGCTGTTGCGAGACTGCATCTGCGACAGAGCCTTTCAAGTCGGCTGCACGCGCGCTGAAATGAACATATTGGTTGCGGAGCTTCTTTTGTGTAAATAGCTGCAGATATATCATCCGTAATATCAAAGACACAGTTTCATACTTCTACTTATATCTTCCATACTAAAGCAATACTACTTATGCTAGAGTTCTAATTGAATAAATCTGTTCACAAAAGCATAAACTTTCATAATATGGCTAGGAGTAAATTATTTTCCACAAAAGAGAATGTTCATACGTGATGTTAATTTTGTGTAACGATTTTTATTAATTCATCGGTGTTCACGATTTGTTTTCTCAGGTATTCTCCATGAGAAAGCAATTAGTAGTTCATGTGTTCTGACCTGACGAAGTTAAGGCTTCCCCTACCTCGCTCGTGTCAGTACTTGTACAGGCCCAAATTGCCAAGTACTAGAATCGGATGTCATCAGGAACTGCCTCGACACTGAACTGGTCTTCTCTAAACAGATTTGTAAGTATATTAAACTCTGTCTCTTGAAGTCAAACTATTACTGTCGGCTTCGTGATGCTTACATGTTTATTTTATTTATGTCACTATGTACATTTATATTATTATTCTCGTCCCTACTTCATTGAAACATTCGGTGTCTCTGATACTTAGTTCTCACACAGAATACACCATAGTATACTACATTTACAGTATCCGTTACACTACACCTTTTTAATTTGATTTGTCAAATTCACGATTGATATCTACCGCACTTATCAACTCGCACCTTATGTTATATGTCCGTCTCTGATCGACGAACCAGCTTGAGTGGCATTTACCTCCTCCACTGTCCTTCTCATTATTGTTGCTGAAGATAGCTTCATTTCTTTCACCTGGCCCAGCAATTCCACCACCATCTTCCCTGGCCTTCCCATCCACTGACTATACGTTCTCTTCCATTTCATCCTATCCTCCAACATGGCCCAACTGTTAGCCCCCTCGCCCTCCCTCACCGCCACCCGCCTACTTGCCTCTGTATTACAGAATTATTTTATAACAAGCGAAGCAGGTCTTCCAGGAGAATTCGTCGCTTGTCCCGCGCTCATCCGGGCGTCCACAGCGCCGATACAATAAAAAAAGACGAGCGCCGGAGCGCACACGCTGCTCGGTCCGAGCTTCCGGCTAGAGATTGCTCCTTGGCCGCCACCCCCGCCGTCCCCACCGCCCTCGCCGTCCCCGCCGCGTCCTCTTCGCGACCTCTCCATCGCACCGTCCCGCCCCCCAAGACGCACTGTTCTCCAGCGGCGACTGTTCGCCCGTGTGGTGTGCTCTCAACTGTGCGGAGGCTGCGTGAGCTAGAGACAATTTCTAAAGAAAGGGAACGTTGTTGTGGGCAAGGCAGGGTGACTTGAAGAAACTCTTCAGAAGAACATGGCTTCTTACTGTTGATATATATTTTTTTCTAAAAGTAACACCGAATACAATTGTGTTATGGGTGTTTCATTCAAACCCTTACTTAAGATTCCACATATGTGCTTGGTAACAAATGTCGAAATTTATTTTCAACTAATGATATAATTTGTATTAAATGTCTTACTTTGATATTTTATATTAAAATCAAATCATCTTTAAAACAACTTTAATATTCAATAGGTATGAATTCCTAATTGTTCACTGTTCAAAACATTGAACAATTCCAGTCAATGGTTGCAATATTCGAAATATATAATTAAATTTGCAGAAATCAAATCTAGAAATAGACGTTTTACCAGAAAATAAACATTCTCCTATACCTACGTTTAACGAGGGAGGTTGATGTATCATAGCCGGTCTGTGAAGCAAGATAACACTACAGATGTCTGTGAAGCAAGATAACACCCGGACAGCCCAGATCACCCACTACAGAGTTAACGGAGGAGAAGATTAAACAAAATTGTGTATTAATGAAAACATTCAGGGTCACTCTTAATGGTCCTATATTCGTTAATATAACGAACTAGCATTAAGTATATTTTCTAATGACACATCATTAATCACGATTTTAAAGACTCTCATTGTTTTGTTTCCCTTTTTATTACAAACATGTAATATGATTATTGGCAATTCAAGTATCTGTTAGATCATAGAAGACCAAATTTGTTGGGTGGGGCAAATGTACAAGATAAGGTGCCTTCAGGTTGGTGAGTGGTGCTGTCAGGTCGGCGAAGTAGCTGAGCTGGGTCGATATAACCCAGTTATCGAGGCACCGTTTGTCTCAAACATGCGATGTTCATGCTATTAGATTAGAAGTGTCAGAATGTAATTTAATGTTGTGTTCGTAGAGTGTTAACAACTGAATTTAAATTTTTCAGGAGACAGGATTTCATTACTGAAAACGGCATATCAAGTATGTTTAATAATTTCATGTCACGGAAAATAAAATCTTTACAGATTATGGTTGAGAACGAGAACTAAAATAATAGTTTCAAATAAATTTTAAGTGCACCTGCTTGGGTTGATCATATATATCGAAAGTATACTACGTACTCTTAACAGTGTTCTCCTAGCAAGTACTCTTTTACGAAGACCCTCCAATAAATATGTTCAGTAGATCTGTTCAACAGTTTGATACCGGTTGTGGTGGGCGAGAGAGCTATGGATAGAAAATCGTGGCGGGTGAATGCACGACGAGAAAGAGTACGATGGGAAAGCGGACAATGGCCAAACGCGCAACGGCAAGGAGTGTGGCAGAAAAGAGCATGACGGAAAAGAGAGCGTTGAAAAAGAGCGCGCCTGGAAAGAGCGCGCCTGGAAAGAGCGCACCTGGAAAGAGCGCACCTGGAAAGAGCGCGCCTGGAAAGAGCGCGCCTGGAAAGAGCGCGCCTGGAAAGAGCGTGGCTGGAAAGAGCGTGGCTGGAAAGAGCGTGGCTGGAAAGAGCGTGGTTGGAAAAGAGCGAGACGGAAAAGAGCGTGACAAGGAAAATCGAGGCGACAAAGAGCGTTGCTGAACAGCACAGAGCGGTGCGGAGCGGATCGAGGGAAAGCAGCGAGAGACTGTGTGGGGGGCTGAGCAGAGCAGACTGAGGCCGAGACGCAGGGCGGCCCAGCGTGGGCGGCGGTGGCGCTTGGGTCGACTTAACCCAATTACCGAGGACCGGTTTATCTAAAGCGCGCGCGGTTCCAGGGGGCCGCGCGGCGTCTTCGAGAGGCACCTGTAAGTTTATCAGCAGAGTGGGGGGTGACGCGGCTCCTGGGACGGCGAGACGGCGGCAAAAATGGGGAAATGGAGAAGGTAGAACGACGGAGGGAAATAGATAAGCAAAAAGGCACCTAAAGGGATGGCATGAAGAAGGGATGCAGAAGGTAAATATATTGTATAATATGAAAATAACATGTAAATATAAATATTGGAAATAGTGGAAAAGGCAATAAAGTGAACATTAGTTGTAGGTTCTCTGGTATTCGTATGAAACATTCTGATTTCAATGCACCACAATACCCTTATTGCAATACGACTGTAAGATTTCACGATATACCTATTGGAAATTCGATTTACCAAACAGGGAAGCTGTTAATGACCAAATAATCGTTCAGTAATGGAAGTGACTCTGGTTCAGCCACCACGGACACGGGATGCATTTCCGTCGGCGAGGACGAACGCAGGCGCGCAGTGTCTGAGGACGAGGACGTTCGAGGACGGAAGCTGGAGGGCGAGCGGGTGGGCATCGGGCGCAGGCAATCTGTTTCAATCACCTGCTCACCGCGAGCTACGCGCGAGGCGGGGCGGGGCGGGGTGCGGTGGGAATGGGCTGGATGGAGTTGGACAGCAAAGCGCGGGGAGACGCGAGGCGATACGAAGCGAAGCACGGGGAGGGTAGTCGCAGGATGGAGAAGCGCGAGACGAGACGTCACGGGACGAGAGGGCGCGTGAGGGGTTACGCAAGGCGGGGAGACCCTGGGCGGGAGGCGTTGGGAGGGGAGGCGTCAGGTGGATAGGCGCAGTGTGAGAAGGTGCGGGCAGGGTGGACAGAGGCGGGGTGTCGTGGGGTGGGCGGATCGAGAAGGGGTGGCGCATGGCCGGGAGGGGAGAGGCGGGAAGACACCAGTTGGGTAGCCTCAGTGTGTGAAGATGTGGGGTGGAGTTAGTTGGGGAGTTGTGGGGTGGGGTGGAAGGAGACGGGGAGTGTAGGATAAGGTAGGATAAGGCGGGGAAGGAAGGTGCGGGATCGGCCAGGGCGTGGCAAGCCTGACCGTGGTGGGACGTCCGCCTCGCCCATTAAACTTCCACGGCGCTTGCGGCACCACCGCAGCCACCGCGTCGCCTCCGCCCGGCAATTGCGCGGCCGCGGCCGCCCGCAGGGGCCACGCCCCGCGCGCCCCACCGGGAGCGCAGGCGCAGGGGCGCGGAGAAAAGGAGGCTGCCGCCTTGAGAGGCGCAACCCAAAACAAAATCTATGGACACGCACCGCAGATTAGAAAACTTTTAGTCCGCGCACCATTCGAAAGGTCGAATTCTTTATCATTATGGTCTTCTTCTTCTTCTTCTTCTTCTTCTTCTTCTTATTCTTATTCTTATTCTTATTCTTCTTTTACAAACAAGGACTAGGCTTTCTGTTCTGCTGCCCACGTATTTCAACTGACCTCCGTCCTCAAAGGTTATATATTTTTGTGCCATATGAACAATATCGAATTTCGAATCCTCTCCAAATGCTCGCACCATTCTTAACTGTCTGGTATAATGTAACAGTATCTAATGCTGGTTTTTTGATTGTTCGAATCACTGAAAAGCCTAGAATCTGTCATAGTCATCAGTGAATATTGTTTGTTTTATCTGCGCGAGATTTTGCTATTAAAAAGGTAACTTAGATAAAGAGATTTAATAAAAGATAATTCAAGACTTATAGAGTAGTGAGCGGTAAAGCAAATGGAGAAAAAAGACACGGGTAAGTAGGAGAAAAGGAAAAGGTAGGAGAAGATAAGAAAATTGTGAGGAAAGGGGAAAATGAGAGCTTAGAAGAGAGGTGAAAGGGGGAACAAGAGAAACGGTACGAAAGAGAAAATCAAGGGGAAAATTACAGAAAAATAATTATTTAAAAGAGTAAGACAAGACAGAAACTACAGAATAAAATGAGACAGGTGATTGAAATAACAGCACAGCAACCAAGTGTCGGAATGAGCCCAGTTCCTTGCAGTCCTTACAGCGGAGAGGAGCCCAGTGCCATCAAGACAACAGCGGGCGCGGCTGCGACAGCCGGCGCGTTTTCCTCGCCCTCCCGCCAGGGCGGAGGTGTCGCCCCTCGGAGGACGCCCATCCCACGCCCGTGCCAACCACTCCGCTTCGCGCGATTTCGCTCCGCTCCGCGAATCCTCCCCCCTCCTTCCTCCCGCACGGCCACCAGCCCCCGGGGGCGCCCTCTCCCCCGCAGCGCCCCTCCCGCTCTCCTCGGGCGTCGTACAGTGCTTTTGCCAACGGCGCTCTCCCAAATGGGCACCTCGCCCCTCCACTCCGCGCCGCACCGAGCAGCGCCGCGCCACGCGCCCGCCCCCGCCCCCGCCGCTCCCACTCACACTGCAACCCCTGCGACCAGGGCCCCTCCCCGGCGACAAACGGAGCTTCCTGCCGCAATCGCTGTGCGACTACACGCCTCTCTCCCCGCTTTCTCCTGTGTCGCTTTCGACGTCACATCCCCCGCCCTCCCAGTAGCCAAGCTGTTTCCCACCACCCTTCGTGCTGTATCCGGTACACACTGCAACCTCTGAGACCCCGTTCGCTCTCCGGCGTCACCTCATGAAATCTTGCCTCTTCCACCATTCCGAGTCCCAAAAAATCTACCTGTCCAACTTCATGTAATTGTACGTTCGCCAGTGCCACTTACACACTCTTCGCGCAAACGCCATTTTTTTCCACACTGTCTCCCACTCTTAGTATCGNNACACACACACACCACCTCGCTTCTCCCTGCATCACCCGTTACTCGCGGTCACACACCAATGCACCTCCCATAGAGCCCACCTCCCGATACACTCTACCTAAATCCCGATACATTCCCCATAGATCGCGATACACCCTTCCTAGATCCTGATACACTCTCCTTAGATCCCGATACACCCCACACAGATCCGGATAAACCCCCACTAGATCTCGACACATCCCCGCAAGATTCCGATAACCTCTGGTAGATACCTATATATCCCCACTCCATTCCGACACGGCTCCGCTTTATCCCCATCCACCTCACTACATCTCTAAAAACTCCTGCAAAATTCTGATACAACTCCGCAAAATCCCTAGAAAACTCCTGGTAGATCCCGATATACACCCCTAGATTCCGATACGTTTCCGTTAGATCTCGATCCACCCCACTAGATTCCCGGCACATTCCTTTTTCCAAGGCACGTACACTCTCGCACCCCGCTGCAGTATCCAACCCACTCTCGCAATATCACCCATCTCCTCCACGTCGCCCTCTCCATACAACAGACACATCCCCACCCGCTTAGCTCAGCGCAGTTCCCCGCAGTTGTCTCCCTCCACCCCACCGCTGCTCTGCCCTCTACCCCACCTCCAACTCGCCTTCCTCCAAACGGCTAGCGCAACACGAAATTGGGAAACGTTGCGAACCTAAGTTAATTATCTGCTGCGACTAAAGCAACAGCTGGAACACAGCTACCGTATTTACTAGTGCACGCTTAGGTGTTTTTCCGCCACCGGCATCTGGGTTTCTTCCTTCGATGAAAAAGTCACGCGGAACGACTGTATACCAACTAAGAAGAGAAAAAAAAAACTTCAGATTAATTTTCTCGCGCTGTTTTGTCGACGGGAAACTTTTATGTTTGCGCGAGGACTGCGCGATAACGAACTTGTCTAATAAAATTTTCCGAGCAGCAATTCTCAGATACTAATTATGGAGCTGTTTCGGTGATACTCCGTACTTTGCCGCCACAAATGCGCTCTCGTCGAGTATTGTGCATTGCACGCTGATTTGAGCTTCATAGAAAGCGGAAGAGCGTCCACAAAAGCAATTCCTGTGTTCATTTTACGGAGTCTTGTGCGATATCAAACTCGTTATATTCAGAATACAAGGCGGAACTGTACTTGAAGATTTCTGATAAAGATACCGGTGGAAAATCATTTTCATTTCTAGGCGAGAAAGAAATGTTTTCACGTCTTAAATTTTTTAACTTTGAAGAGAGATTGCATATAATTATGTTAAGAACACAAAAGTTGTGTCAGAAATAATTGAGGTGTTGATGAAACTGGATAATTAGGTTTCAGGAAGAAAAACAAAAACGTCTTCTCTGCTAGAATAGTTTTTGAAAACCATGGCAATGAGACTGAAAAATTATTTAACATACATTAAGCTGGACGTTTTACATAAGTGTTTAGAAGTTTTAAATAATCCTACTACATTTATGAAATTATTATTTTTCAAGTACATCAGTATGAGTATGGTTTTGAAAAATCATTTTTGGAAAATTTGTTTTATAAAATTGTCTGATAGACAAGCTTTTGTAATCATGAGTTAATGACAAAGTATCCATAGCGTTGCAGTGAAAATGCAGTCCCAATGTAATACTATGCAATGGGATTTAAATGTTAAAAGATTGAGGTATTCATGTTTAAGACGATACGACATTGTTTTCCCATCTATTAATCTAGATGAATAAATACACACAATGTTCACTTTGACTAAAGCAAATGATATTCCACATTATACTTCAGAACCTCCTTCATCCAGAGGAATTATCTTACCGATCCGCCATAAATGTGGGAGTGGGATGCGGATGAGGAAGTACCGAACGAATATTAGTTTAAATTTTTCTGACATTATCGTGGAATTTCTTGAAGTGCATCACGAAATTGAACAATTCGACCAACCAGCCTCAAGAATACTCAACCAGTCGTGAAAATCTGCCACGCCCTCGAATCAAACTCAGGACCACCGGATCTACTAATCTTCCGTTGCGAACCCGTGGCTACATAACATAACGCACCCCGTTCCACCGCGTTCCGTTATAGCCGCTTCGCGTTATTCACCACCACCGCTGCAATACCAGCCCTCCTTCTGGCAACGCGCGAGTCTAGGGAAGACTCGCCTACTCCTCTACCGCTACTCGCCGCGGAACAGCAAACACGAGTTATTTCCCCGACTGCTGAATATGGATAAAGTTTCCCCATAAAGTTTATGGCCCGCAATAGCGTTACAGAAGCGAGAGCGGAGGTGGTGCTGTATTCAACTCGAACATAATTTGCTAAATCTTGAGACGCGCACCCAGCGCGAAACGGACTCCCATCCTCCTCCCAGTCTTCCACCCGCCATGACACCCTTCCTAGGCTTTGCCCAGCCACGCATTTCGCCACACTTTCCGGTTACGCCACACACCCCGCCACGCACCTGACTCGAAACCCACCACAGCACATCGCCACGCACAACGCCGCGCCACACCTCCGCGCAACACCCCGCGCAACCCGCGGCAACACCCTGCGCAAACACCCCGGCGCAACACCCCGCGCACACCCCGCGCAACACCCCTGCGCACAACCCCCGGAACACCCCGCGCAACACCCGCGCAACACCCCCGGCCAACACCGTCTCTGCACCAGCCACGCACCAGCCATGCCATGCCCAGCATGCACCCAGCATGCACTACCCCACGCAATGACACCTAGCAACCCGCCACGCAACTTCGCATTGTTCCCGCCACAGATCCCGTCATGCTCCCCCCCACGCGTATCCTGCACCCCAGCCATGCATCTCGCTCGCATCTCGTCACCCATTGCGGCACGTATCCCAACACGCTGCCCTCACGCAACCCGCCAAGCATCCCTCCAGCATTCCGACCCGCACCCCGCCATGCAACCCCACACGGGTCTCCGACGGATCATCCACTCCTGCCGCCATCTCCTCGTCCCACCGCCCACACACCGCAACCCGCGTGATATACTACTGGCTTCTCGGATGCCTCGTGCGCCGTTAGAACGCCGCTCCGCTCCCTTCAGCGTTATTCAAGGTGGCGAAATCGCTGCGTCTTCCACGCTGTTACGTCTTTCGGGAAACGCCGCTATAAACTCTCAAACGCACTTTCAACGCCGCGAACGAGATCAAGTTGGAGCTCAGGGAGACGGAGCTCAAAGATGACAGGAACGAGAGAATCAACAAGACTACTACCTATAACAATGAACAAATGAAATCGTTCCAAAACGTAGTGTAGGTCAAACTGGATTTCACATGACTTCTAGTAATAGCTTCTAGTAATACATTCATGAACAGTTGAAATAATTCAGGATAATTGTCTTTGCATCAACATAGTCTTGTGGTACTGCCTCAGTATTGTGAAATTATAACCAATTCCACAGTACACTACGGGTGAAAATATGTCAAAATATAATATGTAATAGATAATATTTTTGCCGAAATGGGTCAGAGATTGCCTATTAATTCTCTATATCAATTATATTTAACGTCTTGTAACCTATGTAACTCTTGTAAAATTCAAATGACAACAATTTTATTTAAAAATTTCAAAATAAATGAGAAAGAGTAATTTCTTTTCAAACTTCCCTCAATGTGCATGCATAACTATATCACTCCAGAAGTGTATAAATGACATTTATAAATAAATTGATTTCTACTATACATAGTCGTGCATAGTCCTTTTCAATACTTCATTGCATTGGAAATCCTTGTTTCATGCGTATTTTTTAGGCTTTTGAAGTCATGAAAATCATCTGGACTACGACTGATTAACAGAGTGGGTTTAATCTCAAGTCCTGGGCATTATTGAGAAGTAGCAGAACTTCTAAAACCGTCTTCATCATTTGTTTCTGATTTTAGTGCAAATGTTATTCATGACAAGCTGTCTTTGCAGACCATTGATCATTCTCTTTTTAGATAATTTTCTAAATTCACCTATTTTTTATGTAAATAATTAAAGTAGCATTTTCCTGCTGATAGTTGGGTGCGTGATCGTTCACATCTGTCTATTGCACTTATGCGACTTCTTCTCTATGACACGGAAAAAATTATAATCTTCATTTGAGGAATCGAGTGGGTGAGGAGTATTGGTATGTCTGGAACATTAAGGAATAAGCATGGAGAGGAAAATTAATCCTTTAACTTCGTCTTCTCAATTTGTTTTAGTGTTGGGACAATGGTATGTTAATATATACGTAAAGATGGAATGTTTCGTGTTTGCAGGTTAATAATAAATATACTACGCAAAATGTATGAGTACAGGTATGATCGAGTAAAGAAAAAGACTATCAACAAATACAAAACACTTAATAGACGAAATCTCAATTGATAAGCATCCGAAGCAACTTCATTTCAATCTACTAACATGCTAAGAAAACATAATGAGTTACTGCACATAATTCAGAGAAGATTCGTTAAAATGTTAGTCTCAATATCAAGATAGTGTTTAACACAAGAATGACTGACTCCTGTGTTGTGATAATGGTAGTTTTACAAAAAGGATGTTAATAATTTATTGACATTGAAATAGGGACACTAATTTAATATATTGTCATGTATCGTCATGTATTTAATGTGTCAGACATGTCAAGAAAGTCATGTATGGAGAGATGCAGTTACATGGTAAAGGGAAACTAACTTTATTGACTATTGGATTGTTGATTTCTCATTTATGAAGAATAGACAGTCAAATTCCTTTCTAAATTCAATTAATTTCAAATTCAATGGCCTTATTTTACAACGCGGAGCTCAGACCATCAGGTCTACTCTTCCGCTTGACTCCATCGATTTCGCTATGCTCCTTTCGCCATCTATCCACGAAAGAACGTATCAAATCGGTCGACGAAACAGGTTATTGAAATTTCACACAGTGACGTCTTTTTTGCTTGAGGATTTTTTACATGTAGAAAATCTACAACATACGATGCCGACACCTCTCTAAAAAAAAGCGCAGGTTGCATTTATTTGCCCTTAAACATCCACGTCTTCAATTACATTTGAACCCACGAACTTGAGTTAATCTTTACATCATGGAAGGTGGATTTTATTCGTTGAATTCCTTCAAACACTGCGATTCCAAACATTAATGATTATTTTTCCGCTCTAGCTATCAACAAAATTTCAATACAATTAATTATCTGCACTTCATATCCATTTTTTCAAGTTATTTACTCATTAATAACATTTTTATATAATTTTCAAAACTAATACAATAGTATTTTCAAATCGATTTTACATTTTATTCAGACCTGCCAACACTACTACAAACATGATCAAAAATCAAAATCTCGCGGAATTAAAAAGCGCACAACTTTTTTAGTATACGCTCCCAGGTCAAATCATTATCCGTACTCTTAATTTAATCGATGTTCTGGCGGTGCACTCTTTCGATACGTGCCCTATTTCAATAAACCGGCAATGAAATTCCAGTTATTAAAAGAGCCCAATAAAATACTCGTACACGTCGAACGGCCACACGTGACTGGGGTCGTGATTATAACGGAGTGAGGTGGTTCGTGTGCACACGCCACAAATGAAACACGCACACGCGTGAGCACAAGGGTCGTGTGTTTGTTGCCAGTGAGTTACGATGCGGCAGCAACAAACATTGGGCGCAATGCACAGCCACCCGCACACGCTGTCTTCGCTGATGATTGTCAGTGACATGCGGTCTAACGTGCAGTGAGTGTGTTTTTTAAATATATTTTTTTGCTTGACCCCACATGTGCGTTTATGCTCCATGTTTGACCTAGTAGTCCTGTGTTTGGCGACACGTTCTATAGCTGTCAGACCGTCTGTCGAAAACAAGGTTCAAATTTCTGTGGATCCTTCTGTAATTTGTTGTGAAGAAACAGGTTGAGGACTTAGATTAAAAAGATTTCTTAATGTTCTATCTTTTCTCCTTTGTTACATTCAACCATCATCATTCACATCATACATTACATTTAAAATGACATTCTTATAATATCATTGATCTATTACAGGTAATGTCGTAAGGCCAGAGCAATGACATAACAAAGAATGATAGAAAGGGAAAGAAAGAAAGAGATGGAAATAAAGAGAAATAAAAAAGAAAGAAAGAAAGATTTCTATAGAATAAAGGCTTTGACCATTGAATAAGTGCTCGTTGTCGTATTCAAGGTTTTGTGTTCAAGTCTCACATGATGCAAAGTTTTATCAGGTGTTTGGGGGATTCAGGTTCGATTTCCGGCTGGAGCAGTCAATTGTTTGAACAAACGTAACCTGTTATAATTCCTATAGAAGCAAAACATTAATCATTTTATCACACAGATACATCTAACTGCACCCGCCACGACGGCCATCTCCCAGCAACTTGCCGCCGCGTGAAAGCGGGCGAGAGCCGTGGGTGTCGGTGGGCGTGCCTGGAGGCGGGCGCCTCGACGGCGCACACGCAACCCGCAACGCGCGCGCGTCGTGCGCCGTGCGTCGAGGCGGCGCCGCCTGCCACGCAGGCGCGCGTCCCGCCCCGCCCTGCCTCGCCCACGTACCGCTCGCGACACGCGCGTTTCTCCCGACCGCCCACATGCACGCGCAAACACGCGCCGCGACTCGCCTATCCGTCCGCCAAGCGCGCGCGCGCGCGCGCGCGCGCGCGCGCGGTTACGCGCTGCGCAGACGCGCGGTTATGCGCTGCGCCGCGAGAGCGTGCGCACGCTTGGACACGACTACCCGGAGAGGGGGGTGGGGGAGAAATGATTATAAAACGAGCTGGAGTTGAGCTGTGAGTTTCAAAATTGTCGTGTGTAAAACCGAATTAATAACTATGTGTGTAAATAATGCTGCGTATATTGATTATTTCGTGTTTCCAGGCGTGTCAGGTGGTATCCAGTTTATTTTGTAAAATCGTGAGGAGGTTTCTTCCGCTGGACACTGCAATTCGGCGCTGACCTAAACTTCTGATATTTCCTCATCTAGGTATCTATCACCACCGGGGAAAGGCCTCAATGGGGATGAGCTCTATGCTTCCGACAGGTCTTCCGACGTGAAGTTGCACATTGCAGGTAAGTGTTAGTGTGTAAGTAAGGGGTAGAACGAGCAAGAGAGAGAAAAGATCGCGCGCGGTTCGTTGCCCATTTGTTAGTGCTGATCCGGCACTTTCCTGGTGTTGACAGGAGAAACTACGGAAAATTACTCATCAGAGCAGCCGGTCGCAAGAATTCTCCCCCGGACAGTGACTGAATTCGACCTAGCAAACTAGTTAGTGTTAAAAATCGTCCACCATCGGGATTTGAACTGTAGAACCGCCCAATCAAATGGAGTTCTGTGAGTCAGTTGATGTCTCGAGCCACTTCAACAGGCCGCAAGGTATTTGATTTGTCCGGTTAGATCATTCGTATTGTTGCACTGAATCTTGTAACATACATCTGACAATTTCGCGTTTCATTAATCATTTCCTTGTATTCAAATTTCCGGAAAACGGAAGCGCAATACTATTGTGTAATGTACGTAGAGAACGTTGCGTACATTCGAGTAATGTAAGTTGATACACGACAATGACTGGTAATATGGGTGCGGCAATCGCATTTGCACGTTTGTTTAGAAAGTGTGCCCCGTGCGCACGAACGGGAAAGCTTCAAAACTCGACTTCTGCAGAGGCAGAAGGATTGATTGCGACCAAGCCTAGCTGTGAGCGAGGCGCCTTTCGCATGTACTATTATCATGATTAGAAAAATGCTGTACAAACTTAAATATAAAGTACTGTAAATTTCAACTAAACCCACTATTTATCGGAACACAGTGGATATAATCTTCGATACACATGCTGTTTGATTCAAAATTCAATAAAATACAACACCTATCCCAGTGATCTTGTAAACATAGCAGTTGTGCATGTGGCATTGCTGGAACCACTTAGTGCTCCGGGAGAACTACATCCTTGAATGGAGTAGGCGATTGAAGAAGCACTTGCGTATTTGGCTTTTAAAACCTGTACGTATAATAGCAGAACCAAAATATGGGATGGAAAGAAATATTTACCTTTTTTAAAATGAACATAGGGGTATGACATCCTAGTGCCTAATTTCGTTTTCAGCATTGAATTTTTTTCAAAGTTAGCCTACCGCTTGTAGAGGAATAATTCCAGTTCATTCATAATAAATAACTCTTTTCGCTATATTAAATCCATTAATCAAAAAAATAATGATAATTACAATTACTAAAATTTGGCTTTTATGTTTGGAATATAATCCTACCTTTCCATTTGAATGAGTAGTACTAGAAGCACCGTATACTTAAAAGTAGGTATGAATTTTTACCTGAAACAGAAAATATTATGTCATTAAAATTACGAAGAATTATAAAAGAACATATCAAAATGTTTTCAACTCATATTTTTGTTTCACAAATCATAAAGGTCATGAATAGAATCTTTTAGAATTGCCAGCAACAGATACAAAAATAAATAAGGTATTAATTAATTTAAAATATCCTATCATGTTCCTATTCTTACAAGAAATGACGTGAAATAAACTGATCTGGCAATAATGTGATTAAAACAGGAAATATTTAAAAGGAAAACCTTGTGTATAAGTGATTGCTGAATTTCTAAGGATAAATTCTTTGCTTTTTCAATAATTCTGTGAATACAAACATTTAAGGGTTATTATTAGACCGGGGTTATTATTATTCACCGAAATAAGTTGAAAAATTAGTACTTAAACATCAATACTAACGATTTTTAAAAACTATTACACACCAAATGTACAAGTTAATTGATTTTGAGCACATTCCAATCGTTAAAAATTCTTCGTCGAACAACAGCAGGAATTCCATTTATTCTGTGTATTCTATCATTGGAATAGAGACAAGATGATCTCGCGCACACTGAGCTCTGCGTACTCCAGTATATCCTCGCTACCGCACTGATGTAAATGGGATATTTGCGGCCAACCGACGCATTCAGTATACGCTATATATCCTGCACCACACGTCCTTCCACCAACTCATCTAAATAACGGTGGTCCTACGGAATTTATTACTGACTGTTCTCACAGTAACGCTGTGCCTGGATTAAGATCACAAATGTTATATTTATTGTGACAGACATTTGTTTCGAATTCTCGATTAAGGACAAAATGAGTCTGATGTGGGATTTTATTAGAGTGTAAAATACCACCCATTGTGTTTTTGCAATCATTGCGTCATTTTTGATGTGAATCCTGCGTCTGTGTTAGACGTAGTTATAGCAATGTCAATTATGCAATCGATAATCATCAGTAGAACATATTGACGGAAAGTCCATTGGATTGTACCATACAGAATCAGGTAGAACTATTAGAAATTTATTTTTGTATTTTGGCATTGCCGTTATTTAATTGCTCATGAGTGTAAATAATTACTGGGAATGCAATATTCGTTCTTTACGTTCAACAATCAAAACATACTCATGGCAACAATAAAAGAATCCGCGTGAGTGAGACCGGAGACATAAACTACAAATTTTACACATTATTTACACATTTTGTAAATAATGTCAAATAAGTACCTCTCTTGAAAAAGAAAAGAATAAAGAATATAAGCACTGTTTACAATGGATAAGATATTAACAGACACGGAAGATAAATTAAAGAAACATGAAAGAGACCTTGGAAAATAAAAATAGATATCCGAGTGTCAAATAGTGCTAAAACCATTCAGAACACTTTATGTTCGAGAATTTATGGAAATTCTTAGAAATATTTAGCAGATCGCGAAGTTTAACAATAAAAACTTGAAATAATTTTTTGTCGCGAAATCAATGAATGCAAGTGTCACGACTGTCAAATAGAAGCATCAAAGAAGTGGGGGAAGAGGCATAAAGAAATTGCAGGACGGTGAATGACATTTACACGAAGGGTAATACGGTCAAATGAGTATAACGTCAACAATGTGCTTTGCGGAAATGCACGACCACATGCCATTCAGTGTTAAAATGGAGAATTCAGCTCATTCGCTGTGTACACGAATATACCATACGCGTAACATAACATTTAATGACTACCTTTCTCGGGATAATTTACTATTAATAACTTTGTGAATTTGTAATATGAAATCTAATGAGTGAAAACTTAAATCAGTGGGCGCACAAAATAAAGTAATAATGATTTTTCGTTATCTAAAATGCTAAAAATTTGAAATACCGTTATTTTTAAACATTCCCGACAATACTAAATAATTTGGCGTAATTCCCAATATAAAGATATGTCGAATGTATGCAAGGCAATTACTTAGTTCTGTTTTTGTTGTTTCCGGTGACAAATACTTTTAAGTTTTTAAACTATTGTGTTAAGAGTGAAGATATACTGGAAACTGATTTTATGTAGTCCTCGCTAACAATGGTACGAATAGGAAGTTTTTCTAAAAATATAATACATGGTTTTACACTCTCATGAATTCCACTTAAGATTTTTTTAAAGAAATTACTAGCTATGAGAACTTACATTTTTTGTATATGCTTTTATTAATCTGATTATTTTTGCTACTGATTTCCATACCTTTGTACAGATGATAATGCTTCGAAATATCTCAAATAAAAGCGTTTTGAGTAATTTACAAATTCAGTGAAATCCTTTATGACACCTTTGCCATAGACAATACCATGAGTGCTTTGGAAATTGTTGGTAAATCCCCAACTGGAAAAGCAAGGATGGTATTTATCCCCAACTCGAGAAGCAAGGATGACAAGAATGGTATTGAATAGGAATATTTCACGAATATAACTATGTCAAACAGAGTTCCAAAATGCACCAAATATTAAAAATAACTGAAAGCTATGTTAAAAATAATAAAAGAGGTTACGTTACAGTACATACGCGGTTTATTGGACATTGACATAGCAAATCGAAGTATAACCCCTCCGTAGATAGATAAGTCACAATTAAAGATTGGCTAGTTATAAGACAAATCGGGCAGAGGCACGATAAACGTTTTGTGATACATCGCCAAGCTTTGGACATTTGGAAGTATAGTTGGAAACTATTGGTTTTAATTTCACGAGAAGATTAGTCGTAGAAAGCCTCCGACCCGAATAGTAGAACAACTGCAAACGTACGAGTAAATAGAACGCTGTCGTTATTGGCGATATTAATTCTATCAGTTTGCTAGTTCCAGTTTTTCGTCTTTTCCACACAAAAAAGGTCCCATCTGTTGCTGTAATTCAAGGTATGGGTAAAAATTCGACTCTCACAAGCTCGGCTGTCTAGTTCTCATAGAATTTACGGGGGGTTTGGCAATTACGGAGCGTTTCTTAGCAATAAAAATATATTCGTCAACACAATAATGAAAGTTTAAATCCCTAACGACTCGCTCAATATTTTAAAGTTTTTCTAGGTCTCGCATCATTGGGAATAAATAAATAGTCAACATTTTTGGGGTTTCGCTCACATCATTTTTACAGATGTTCTGCCCGCAGGTCAACTGTTCATTGACCTTTTCAATGTACGATTATAAGTAGCAACACCATCTCCGTCCCCTAACCGTCCGTCAATTCGCCAGTTCAACGTGGGTGCACACGCGTGGTGCGGCTCGGCAGCAGATTAATTACACCGAGCGGTGCGTGGGTCGGAGTTGAAGGCAGTGGGGCGGCGCAGCAATGGTAGAGCGCATGGACTGGGGCGATGGTGGCTCGGAATGGCGATGGTTGCATGAAGGACACAAGGAAAGTAAAGGGATAGTGACGTTGATTACAGCGTGGGGCATAGTACACGTGATAGGTAGGCGTAGCAAAGATATACTATGTTCATTGGTTCAGCGGTGAGGAAAGAAGGGTTGATAGGTGGTGTATAAAGATGGCAAAGGTGATGGGGAAAGTAAGGAAGTCACACAAATCGGAGGCGTTTGGGTTTTGGATCATTGTGTCGATGGGGTATTGTAGCTTTGGGGCAATGAGGCATTGGAATATTGGGGTGTTGCCGCGTTGGAACGTCAAGGCATTGAAAGATTGCAGCGATGGGGCACTGTGCGTTGGTGCGGGGGGTCGTTGGGGCGCCTTGCATTAGTGCGTTGTACGTTGGGGGATTGTGCATTGGGTCGAGGGAAGTGGGTCGTTAAGGCGTTAGGGCGTTGGGGCGTTGTGTGTTGGAACATTGTGCGTTGCAACATTGGGCGTTGTGTGTTGGAACATTGTGCATTGGGGCGTGGAAGTGAGGCATTAGGGCGTTAGAGCGTTGTGCCGTCTTGACGCGCCTGAGTGTTTGGGAATTCGGAGCGTTGGGGATGTTGGACATCTGGGGCGTCTGGCAGGGCGTTGGGGCGTTGGGGTGTTGGGATTCGTGCGGCGTTGGGGCGTTGGGGCGTGGTGGGCGTTTGGGGGCGTTGGGGCGTTGCGGCGCTTGGGGCCGTGCGGGCGTTGGGCCGTTGGGGCGTTTGGGGCGTTGGGGCTGTTGGGGCGTTGGGGCGTGGGGCGTTTGCGGCGTTGGCGTTGGGGCGTTGGGGCGTGGAGCGCGTTGGGGCGTTGGGGCGTTGGGGCGTTGGGGCGTTGGGCGGTTGGGGCGTTGGGGCGCGTTGGTGGCGGTTGGGGGCGTTGGGGCCAGAGCCGGCAGCGGCCACTCGCGTCACGTCGTGGCTCGCTGTTGGGGCAAGCGACGGGCAGAAGCCTGCCCGTCCATCCATCTTTCGCCCTCGTCCCCCTGCGCTAGGCGTCAGCTAATCCGCTCGAAAGGAGGCTCCGCTCTCCCACTGCGGGGATCGCGCACCAGCGAAGCATCCTACGTCTTTCACAATGTGTATAATAGTCTTTTGAATGTTAAATAAAAATTCTCAATTCTAAATGGAAGGGTTCAGATGTGAAATACTTGTATGAAGATCCATGTGTAAACACTTTCCAGATATAAGTAGGTATGTGTATGTAAAGTTCGGTAAAATATTTCTACGAACAATCTTTACGACAAACTAATAATGAGACTTGCAGCAGTTGCGGTTCGAATTTCTTGGACCAATTTCTCGTCGTCTTGATAGTTTTCTTTTTTAATAACTTCTCATTCTTGAATTTTTACAAATATATTTATTGTGCTATTTTATTTATCAACACTGGCGGCAGTTCACTATTGATTTCATAATAGACCAAGTGTAAATAAGAGCAAACTTCCTTCTGCAAAGTTTGTTTCCGACAATTTATGGAAGTAACAATAATGCTTTATCCTCCTCAAAGTTGAACGTGCCTATTTTGGTTGTGGTACAGGAAACAGATGTCATAGCTAGGACCATTTGTACGATACGCATGCTGATTCTTCTTGACAACACTACTAAAGTAGGAGGGCGCGATGGGTGCTTTTTGAGCCCAGAGACAGGGATAATAATAATGCCTAACAATTGAGTCAACCTACAATCGTGTGACGTATAACGAATCGTATAACGAATTTTTTTACATTCAATTTTATAGGAAAAGTACTGAAAATCACATGAGTTTGCAGCTTTCTCAAACAAAACTGTACAAGAAGAAAACAAATTCATATGGTTCATATTCTCCGACGTTACCCTCCCCCTGGCTAAAATCTAATAATACAAATAAAAAAAGATGAAGCAATAACGTCCTGTAACAACATAGAGTAAAAAATGTTGGGGTCCCTGATCGATTCCAATTGGATCTGACTGTTAACTAGGGAGCAGATTCTAATGAAATGTTATTTTTTTCAATTCAGAACAATGCCGTTTAGTATACATATTAATTTTATGTTATAATAAAAGAACATTTCTCATTTTAAGCATTTTTCCTCAGTTTCGACAAATAAGTCATGTTTTACCTTTCTACGTCATTTTCAATGTATTTTTTTATTTCCTTGATTTCAATATAATTTCAATGGTACTTGTTCAATTAATATTGACGAGATGCTCCACAAAATTCGTGAGTAGGCTACACGATTTCTTCGGTCAGAAATTGTCAGTTGAATGTAACCTAAGGTTCCTATGTTACTTGTTAGCACCATTATCGGACAGCGATAAAAACAGTCCAAATCCAAATTTTGCGAGATGAGTTCACTTGAACGAATGAGAGACGATTACATCAATTTCGTATCTAACAGCTTGAGACGTTCATCCGATCACGTTCATCCGATACGTAGTCCAGAATTTTTATGTCGTTTTTAATTCACTTTAAGAGCTCTTTATTGATCATTTTTGGCGATGTTTTAGTTCATCAAAATCCGCTCCCAACTGATAACCTACAACCCAATTCGCCTTTTGCACAGTACAACCTTCATGGCCGCGATGCTAATCTCAGTTGGCGAACGCATTCCAATGCCACCTTTATCCCGCTTCTCTGCCGCGCTTGAAGCGTCGCCGCTCGGGCAGACGAAGCCCAGTTGGCCCAGGCGCCGTTGGCTCCACGTTGGCGCTCGCGTAAAATCGAGAAATGAAAATGTTAAAAACTCGTCGGGCGAGCGGGCTCCGCAAAGCGACCTGACGAGCTTGATGGATGGCGGTGCGCTAACAATATAGAATTTAACCTCGCTCGCCGCGAGTGAAGGGCCCTTTCTGCCGCCGACTGCCGCCGCCGCCGCCGCCACCGCCATCTCCACAGTCACCGCCGTTGCTACAGCGGTACGTGGAGCTGGAAAGAAACCCTACAGGATGTGGGGAAAATTTTGTAGCGAATTACGGGGTGTGAGGGGAGAAAGAATTTGTGACGGGTTATTAATAGTGTGAGAGCAACATTAACAACCGAAAGTACTAACATACTTTTGAGGTATAATATTGAAGTATTTCGTAATGAGACGTTTTTAGTAAGTGAAAGGTTCTTTCGACTGAAAGTTAGGAATTCTAATATATTGGTTATATATTGTATGTGTAGGTTACCAACTACAGAAATATAGACTAATTGATCCATAACCCTGAAAGGAACTTCAATTTAGAGTTGAAACACCGTTAATTATTTAATGTAGGCAATTGCTATCACTGTGAAATATACTTTAATATCCTTGAACAGTAATCGCATCATCTGCGTTCACCCGTCCGGCCATCCACCGCAACCCTCACATTTAGAACTATTTAGGTTCACCAATTCATGCATCATTCAACGTGTCTCGGTGCACCGGAGAGCACATTCTCATTTTTTGCGGATATGTCCAAAAATGTCGAAGAACTCTCTCTAACAAACTTTTTTAAAGGAAATGCAAGTAAACAGCGTTTTGGGTGCTTTATTCCACCCGTAGAGGTGATCAATAAATAGATTTTTCGATTCCTCACAACAATACAAAATGATTGGCACAATTTTAATCGGTATGATATTCTAGAAAATTAAAAAAAGCGTGATTTTGAAGGCTTTAATGCACCAACAAAAATGTTAGTAAAATTATATTTACTACACTCTCTTTCTGGCGTTTAGGTAAATCGCACGACTCAATTCATCAGTTTGACTATTAAAACAAATTTTATAATAATTATCAAAAATCGTGTTCGGGAGGAGGTCTTGCCCCTAAAACGCGATTTACGGTAGGTAGAAATACTCGTAAGAAGTGGTTACATTAGACTGCTCTCGACACGATGAATCGATTGGCTCTGTTTTTGATGGATCTTTATAGAATTTGGAATAATCCCTGAGAAAAATGAGATATTTAGTGGTACCTTCAGTACTGAAACACTAGAGAAGTAAAAGTTACTATACTTCCTTTCAGACTCAACGTGAATTCTTAGAAAATACTATACAAGCAGTAAATCTTACCAGGAAACTAATTAGTAATTACACATTTATTCAATTGAACCTCAGAAGAGTTCAATCTTCACGTACGCAGATTACGGCAAATTTCTTATAGTTTCTTAATACACGTGCCTTCGTAATTACTACCTTTGTTTTCTAATTTCGGGTATGGTACCATATTCGCATATTATTCCCACCCTGTAGAATTCTCCGCGTTCTCTCGAGTGCGAATGAAGAGAACTACTGCGGTTGCCGCGCGAACCTGGAAAGTGGGAAGAGGGCGAAGAGCATGTGGAGACGAAGGGACGTAGAGGGGAAGAAGAACGACTTAGATCAAAACCGGGAAAAGGAGAAGATGAAGGGAAAAATAAGGAAGGAAAATGAGGTTGGAAATCAGAGTATATGAGGAATGGATAAAAAGAAAGCGAAGCAACATTAGCAGGTACTTTCTCGCGTTTTTTATCATATATAATTAATATTATGATACAACATGAACATGTAATAAAGTTTTCAAGTACATATTTTTCTGATTTGGGATTTGAACTAGCTTATTAATATAAACGTAAGCACAGCATTCACCTACACCACCAGCCACAGAGATAAAAACAATTTCACCGATTCTTTAAAAACAAAATTTACAATTGCAAAGTAGCAATTTTGACAAACTTAGAGATTGTTCATATCATTATTTGAAGATGTACTTTAGAGGAACCGATTTCATTAAAAACATCTTCAATATTGTAATTTATTTAATTATAGTAATTAGAGAAAATGTCAAAGTAGGGACGAGATGAGAGAAGAGATAATGAGAAGAGAGAGGGAAGCGAGAGAGAGGGGAGAGAGGGAAAGCGAGAGAGGCGAAATCGAGGGGGGAGCGAGAGAGGGGAGCGGAGAGGGAGCGAGAGAGGGGAGCGAGAGAGGGGAGCGAGAGAGGGGAGCGCGAGAGAGGGGAGCGAGAAGAGGGGAGCGAGAAGGGGAGCGTAGAGAGGGGAGCGAGAGAGGGAGCGAGAGAGGGGAGCGGAGAGAGGGGATGCGAGAGAGGAGAGCGAGAGAGGAGAGCGAGAGAGGAAGCGAAGAGTGAGAGCAGAGAGAGGAGAGCGAGAGAGGAGAGCGAGAGAGGCAGAGCGATAGAGGAGAGCGAGAGAGAGAGAGCGAGAGAGGCAGAGCGAGAGAGGGAGCGAGAGAGTGAGAGCGAGAGAGGAGAGCGAGAGAGTAGAGCGAGAGCAGAGGGAGCGAGAGAGTGGGTGCGAGAGAGGAGAGCGAGAGAGGAGAGCCGAGAGAGGAGAGCATGAGGGGAGAGAGAGCGGACGAGAGGCGGAGCGCGAGAGGGCGGAGCGAGAGGGCGGAGCGAGAGGGCGCGAGCGATGAGGGCCGGAGCGAAGAAGAGAGAGAGAGTGGTCGAAGAGAGGGTCGAGGAGCGTCGAGAGAAAGGGAGAGAGAAGGGAGAGAGAGGGCAGAGGAGAGGGGAGAGAGAGGCAGAGAGAGGCAGAGAGAGGGCAGAGAAGAGGGCAGAGAGAGCAGAGAGAGCGGCAGAGAGAGCGGCAGAGAGAGGCAGAGAGAGGGCAGAGAGAGGCAGAGAGAGGCAGAGAGAGGGCAGAGAGAGGCAGAGAAGAGGGCAAGAGAGGAGGCAGAGAGAGGCAGAGATGAGGGCAGAGAGAGGGCAGAGAGAGGGCAGAGAAGAGGGCAGAGGAGCGGCAGGAGATGAGGGCAGAGACGAGGGCAGAGAGAGGGCAGAGAGAGGGCAGAGAGAGGGCAGAGAGAGGGCCAGAGAGAGGCAGAGAAGAGCGGCAGAGAGAGGGCAGAGAGAGGCAGAGAGAGGCAGAGACGAGCGGCAGAGCAGAGGGCAGAGAGAGGGCAGAGAGAGGGCAGAGAGAGGGCAGAGCAAGGGGCAGAGAGAGGGCAGAGAGAGGGGAGAGAGAGGGGGCAGAGAGAGGGGAGATGAGGGCGAGAGAGAGGGGAAGAGAGGGCCAGAGAGAGGGCAGAGTGGAGGGAGAGAGAGGCGGAGAGAGAGGGGAGAGAGAGGGATGAGAGAGGGGAGAGAGCAGGAGGGGAGAGAGAGGGAGAGAGAGGGAGAGAGAGGAGAGAGGGGAGAGAGGGGAGAAGAGCGGGACGAGAGGGAGAGAGAGGAGAGAGGGGAGAGAGAGGGCAGAGAGAGGGGAGAGAGTGAGGAGAGAGAGGGGAGAGGGGAGAGAGAGGGGAGAAGGGAACGAATGGCAGAGGGGAATGAAGCTGGAAACGAAGAGAGGAAATGGGAGACTGCAATGAAGTGTAAGGGGCGGGAAGGCGAGGCCGAGAAGCCGGCCTCCCTCCTTCTCCCATTCCCCCCGCCCCTTCCCAGACCCTCCAGCCGGCGCGCGAGAACAAATGCCAGTGGCGCAAATTAAATGTATGTTTTATGTGGGCGGAATCGCGTGGCTAATTTCGGGCAGGCGACGAGGGGCGCACTGCTGCCAACGTCTGCGGCGCTCGCAGAGAATACGCCTTTGTTAGAAACGCAAGAGATTGTGACATTCATATGCACAGTTACGATCTTTGGTACTGGCTTTGTTTCGCGTAGCCGCTTTTAGTTATGCCTCTTGAGCTCCAATAATTCCAGGATTTGTATATTTAATGTATGAAGGTGTGACACTGCAATTGAAATTCTGAATAAATGGTATCATTTGAACATTCTTTTTTTTATCCAATTGAAAAATTTATTCAAGTACTGTTAGTTTATATTTTCATACGTTAACATTTTGAAAAATCTATTTACCAATACCTGAGTGACAGTTCATTTCATCATTCGAATTTGAATTATATGTTTGAGTGTAAAGCGCCAGACACAGAAAGTGTGTTGCATCGTTTCAAATTCACAAACTAAAGAGTAATTAATCCTTCACTGTGTAAATAATGTATTCTGAAGAGTAGAGAACTTAGAATACAAGAGATTTTCCACTCTCTCTAATACAAAAACGCATACACAAACAAGCATATAATGCATACATATACAACGTGCTTAATCATGCATACGTATATAAACTATAATGAATAATAATAAGAGAGATCACAATATATCAATACTATTTCTTTAGATATCACTAAATAGCATTCTTTAATACACTTAAACTTTTAATAGTGGATAAAATCGACTAGATAAATGTGAAATAGGATAACTAAATGTATTAAATATTTTAAATCAGTCAGAGTATAACTTTAACTAATCAACGTACAAAGTCTATGCTTCACCATATTTTATATCTTTTCGTATTTGCAAAACATTTTCGTTTCCAAAATATGGATCGTATTCAGACCAGGAAACCACGGAGATACACGAGAAGTGTGCGAATGCATATTCCCAATGCAGAAAGGGACGGCAACGTTGGCAACCGTGAAGAGGAGCGAGGGAGCGGCTCGAGCGCTGGAAACATAGGCTGCATTCGTAGGGAGAGAGAAGCGCCTCCCACGAGGCAGGAGAGCGGAGGGGAGTATGGTGAGAAGCGTGCAGTACCACCTTGTCGGCAGAGGTGGTCAGCAGGTTAGGCCCAGAGGCAGGGAGGGGACGGGGCGAGAGTGGGGATCGTGGGAGAGAGTGGGAGAGGGGACGGGGTTCGCAGAGACAGAGAGAGAGGGTGGAGAGAGAGAGAAGAGAGAAGAGGAGAAAACGGTGACAGCGTGCAGTATCACCTCGTCGTCAACGGTCATCAGTGTGTAGTACCTCGTCGTCAGCGTGCAGTACCACCTCGCGGTCAGCAGGATGGGCCCAGAGGCAGGGAGGGGACGGGGCGAACGCGGGGAGTGTGGAAGCGGGTGGGAGCGGAGGCGTGGTTTGAAGGGAGAGAGAATGTCTCTCACGGGAGAGGAGAGCGGAGAGGAAAACGGTGGCATTATGTAGCACTACCTCGTTGGCAGCGGTTGTCTGCAGGGTGAGAACGGGGTGAGAGTGGGGATCGTGGGAGAGAATGGGAGCGGGGACAGGGTTTGCAGAGACAGAGAGAGAGAGAGAGCGAGCGAGAGAGAGAGAGAGAGAGAGAGAGGAGAGTGGAAAACGGTGACAAGCGTACGGTAGCACCTCTTCGACAGTGGTGGTCAGTAGGATGGGCCCAGAGACAAGGCGGGGACGGAGCGACAGCGGGGAACATGGGAGGGAGCGTTGGCCGGGTGAGGCAAATGCTACAGGGAGAGAGGGTTACACCCGCAGCCACACTCGGTTAATTACGTGAATTTTATTTTTACGCGCGCCATATTGCGTCTATAAATAAAAAATTTCATGAGAAATAAATAAACGCATTGATTTCATGCAGTTATACGGCGAGAAGCGTTGTCCTTTTTTTCACCCCTGTGGGACGTAATATCAAGCTTCAAATCGCTCGTTCGGCCATAATATGAACAAACGCCAGCTCCCGTCAACACATGCACGGTGTTTTCAACAAAACCGCCCCGCAAAATAGACCGCGAGAAAAGCGAAAAATTAATGCAACATTTCTTTTCCGTCACCAAGCATAATACAATATGTATTGTAATATAATTAAGTAGAACAAATAAAATCTGGATGAACTGATATTGTCTGGTAATTGCGTTAATTACAAATCATTTGATTGTGAGAAATTAATTTTCAGATATTTTATTCAATTCGTTGGAGGACAATACTTCCCTTGGTTGTTACGTGCAGAGCAACAAAATGTAAACGTCGAACTGCGAACCATACTCTGTTCCATACGGAATAATTGTGCGACATTTGCTTGCACTCAAACTTTAATTAGTGACAGTTGAAATTTGGTTATTGGATTCCATTTGGCTAACTTCGTAACGTAAAATGAAATAAAATGGTGTATTGTTCGAAAATTAGTCCTGTTCCAAAATGCAAAAAAGGTGTGTCAGTTTATTCTGCAACTGCATAAACCAGAAACGAATAAAATATACATGAATATTAAATATTACATTTTTTAAACAACTAGAAAAAATTCCATTTACTTTAAAATGCGTTCTCTTTTATGCCATGTATCAGGAAGTTTCAATAAAATATTTATTTTCCAGAATTCATAATTCGAAAAAGGTTTGACATTTAATACTTCTTTGAAAATTAGGAATAGAGATAGGATGCAAAAGATTTTGAACAAAAAATTTTTACTATAGGCGAAATATAGGAGCGACGTATGTTTAGGCAGAATATTTTGATATATCGACGCAAACCGTACAAAGATGGCACAACCATTGTTAAAGAGTAACGACAATCACACAGAGGCCATGAATATACAACCTCTAACACAAGAAAGAAATGCTGGATACACCGCAATAAGAATATAGTCTCGAGAACAATGCGTATCAGGTCAACCTTTGACGATGTATGTCGGAAAAGGTGATGAAGAGGGTTTCTTGAGAACGCGACAATATCCCAAAATAACTGAAGTCTGCGACGATCATCAATTGTAGGTCTGCAGGAAATGGTGACGGCGCCAGAAAATACAAATATGGCTAGGGTGATTATATATATATATATATATATATATATAATAAAAATAGGCACAATTTTGAAATGCATATAAAATGAAAATGTACGAATCCAGAATAGGATGAAATAGAATGCCTATTTCAAGGAAAACTTTACACCCAGATTTTGGTAAACAAGTAAAGGAATTGTTATTCTTCTCTACTTGTGCTACATTAATATAAATAAATGAGAAAACGACTGGATACCAGTTAGGTATAAGTGGTCGAAAGCACAAAAATTTCGAGATTTGAAAACTTAGCAATTCATTATTTCCAATTCTGTAGTAGTGTTTTACTTTCTGCTTAACTGAAAAACTCAGATGTTATTCATTTTTATTGCCTGAAATGCCTATCACATAACATAATGTTTCTTAATTTGTTTGAGTATTGAGAGTCTGAGTACGAGGTGTATTTTATTATTATGTATCCTTTTGATAAAATTAAATTGACACTCACAGTCATTTCATAATTCATTCACATAAATATTTTGTTTATATTAATTTTTTCTAAATTATTGTTAATATAAATAAATGTGTCCGACATCAAGTGTTCTTTTTTGTGGAACTTTAGAAATTCATAAGATTGAAATTTGAATTCAAACAAAATTAGTGTTCATTTTATCTCCATCAATAAAGCAGGCGGGGCCAAAGCTTACTCGGGCAACTATGATTTCAAAAGATTCCAAAATATTTCAGAATTCCAAATGAAATGTAGATAACATTCTTTTCAGCTCTAATAATAAGGATGAAGGTATTGAAAACAAATTTGAGTGAAACAAATACGAATGATACAATTTGGATGCATCACCATTTAAGATTCATCTAATCTCGAACAGAACTGCAGTGAAATAAAGGGAACTGTAACCAAATGGTTAGGACCCAATTTTCGAAAGATTCGAGTAACAATTAAATATTTTGAATTGAAATGCATTTAAGATTTATCCTAACATTTATGGTGGTATTGATAGCATCTGAATAGAAGCCACACCAACTGATTCGGAATGTCAATCGGAATTCAAGGAACATTTTGAAATTTGATTTGAATGGGAATAGTTTTAATGTAATAATTTGCCTCACTACTTATAGTGCTGATGACATCAAATTCGAAGTGGAACCAAGAGGCTAGGTGCAGCGTTCATGCGGCAATGGTGGAGAATCCTCAGCGTCAGGGTGGGGGAGGGGCAAGAGCGAATTGCGGAGGGAGGGGGAGGGGAGGGGCGGGAACAGTGCGTGCCAATTCGACGCCGCACCGTGCGAACCTCGCGCAGCGTGTTGCACCACGCAACTATTATCCGGATTTATCGAATTTCCGATTAGTTTCACGGGACACAATATCAAACGCAGTTCCCGTGTTGTGTAATGCGGCCCGTGCTTAAAACGGTACGATTTCGCTGTGGAACTGGTCGACCATTGGGCCCGCGTTATGTTATGTGAAAAGGTGGGAGTGGGGAACGGGTGGGCGGAAAATAAAGTATAAAGTCCACTCTGGCGCGAGAAAAGTTTTAGAGAATTATGGAAAACTGTTGCGTTGGAATGAAAATGCAAAATACGTAATGTCGTTGTTTCCAGATGAGAAGAATGCGGGGCTACAAGTGCATTGAGGCTAATGAACCAAGCGAATAATTGTTACACACGAAAAGACAAAGTTGGAACTAGTCACTTTTCGCTATATCATGTGGTCACATCTATTTCATTAACATATTTACCCATTTTAAAGGAAACAGAACTCAAACTATATCATTTGAATGGTGTCTCTTATTTTGCAATGTTCATAAGTGAATTCCGACATTATGCTATTTTATCATAAGCAGATTTTAGGGGATTACAAAATTGAAGGTGGCAATATTTCAAAGAAACGAAACCGACATGTTCCACTGTTCTTCAAATATATTGCGTTAGAAAGAAAATTCATTAAGCAATTGTTAAACGGCAGCTTAACTGTTAGGGCAAATGGGTTACATCTCACTCCTCTATTACAGAACAGTAAAAAGTTGCGTGATATTTCAAAAACATACTACTTTCTAAATTCACAGCATTTTAATTACAGCTGAGCAGCATTTAACATATGAGCAGCATTTCTTAAACGTTTCTACAAAGAGCGTTCAATGAAACCGAATGAACTTTCAATCCAACTCAAAAATACGTATACCCACACCTACCGATATCTATTTTATCGTAGATATTTCAACGCATTTGAACGTTTCGTAGTTAGTAAACATTTAAAGTACCTACGCACAGACAAATTAAGGGTAATGAAAATTATTGTTATTTACAATATATTTGTCAATTACCTTGGAATCACAGTAAAGATTTAGATTTATTTAAAATTATTTAGTCAAAAGACAGTAAAAACTGTATGTGACATACGGGGGAAAATAATTTTTGCACGTTTTTTGAGTTCCAGAATGCCTTCCCATAATTTAAACTAACATTTTCATTTCAACTATAAATAGTTGAAAGATGAGTACAAGCTTTTTTAAGAAAATAAATACAATAAAAATAAAATTAAAAAAATACACTCGAGATGCGATATTTTTAAATAAACAGATGACCAATGACTTATAAAGGATGGAATGTAGTAACATTCTCGGTCAATCAGGTCTAAGTACCGTATGTGGCCAACTGTGACTGATTGAGTAAACAACGAGATTAGTAAAACGAAAAGCTCTTGCAGTAGTCCTATAAACAAGTACAGAATATCCTGGGGCGTTTCAGATCTGAAGAAGGACACAATAGTACGACAGTACGTCAAAAATGCTGTGAAATGACCAGTTTATTCCCAAGCGGCTTACTAGAAATTAAATCAGAAGAAGAAGCACCAACAGAGAACAAAGGCAACACAACAACAGAAGTAACATTAAACATGCGTTTGTTGAAAACAAACATTTGTAATTAGTTTAAATATGAACAGTTTGATAAAATTACATCAGAATTATCCCAATTCAAACATATATTACATATAAACTTGATTTGTAAAGTATGTTAATTTATAGCACACGTAACGCAAACAGAAAATTCCGTTCCGGAGGACTGTGCGAGCCAACTGACGTATCAGATTGAACAGGAAGGCCGCATACAATGAAGCAACAACGGAGTCGGAAGAAGAAGCACCAACGGAACTTATTGGTCGACAGCGATTTCGCCAACTCCTTCGGTTCCAGACGCTTGCCGAACCGCTATCGACGGCCGCCGCCGATTCAAGTAACCTGCTCCGCGGCCCATCCCCGCCCCCCGCCCCTCTCCCGCGCAATTACCCCATGCAAATAGAAGGCGCATTTGGCACAGGCCCGCACACTCGTCGCCGCAGCCGCTAATAGGCTTAGAGCGGCGCCGCTACTTCGGAAGTTGCAGATAACCGGCGAACGGGCGCGCGTATATCAAGGCGGCGCGGCGCTGCGGAGGCGCTGGCAGTGCTCACGTGAGTGGGGGTGACGGTGACGGCGATGGCGGAGGCGGCACGATGACGGGCGGGATACGGGGCGTAGGGTCGAGACTCGGAAGGAGGCGGTGGTGCTAAAGGCGGAGGTGGCGGTGCTGGTAGAGGAAAGGGACTGGAGAGTCTGAGGTGCGAGTCGGAGGTGGGGGTAGATGCTTGGGCGAAGCTGTGGCGGAGATGGGAAGATAGTGGGTGGATGGAGTGGCGGTTAGTATGATGGAGACTGTAGCAAGGCAGGAAAGTGGCGATGACGGTACGAAGTAAGGGGCGCAGGCAGGGACTTGGCTCAGGCGGAGATGGTGGAGGTAGAGGTGGAGGTGGCGGTGCTCGTGGTGATAGGAGGCGTAGCGACTTTGGATTCTGAGGTGCTAGCCAGCGCACGGGCGAATTACGGGCAGGGATGGGGGATAGATGAGACAGCGGCGGTGGTGCTGATGGTGGGGTATCTGTGGCTGTGGTGGAGGCGGTAGAAAGTCAGGCGTGTGGTGATTTAGGGGTGCAAGGCAGGGACT
>BOPP01000036.1:3788675-3798749 GCA_017312745.1 Gryllus bimaculatus
GTGAGGAGCGTGGAGGTGAGAAACGGGCAGAGAGAGTAGGGGCGGCGGGGAACAGGCCAGCCCCCCGGCGAAGGGCTGTGCTATCGACCCAGAGAGCCGGATGAGACAGGGATTTAGTCATTGATGACCGTGAGAAGGGCGGCACGTGGCCACTGCACCGCCCGGGGCGCCACGCCGCGCGGGGGCGCTGGGCGGCGGCGGCGAGAGGGCGGCAGGCAGGGCACTAGGGGCAGGAAATGGCGCAGGCAGCGCCGGGGCAATAGTAAACAACGGAAGGGGAGGGAAGATTTAGGAGAATGGGAGGCAGGCCAATTGTTAGATCGTTAAATAAGAATTGCCTTTCTAAGTGATTGGTGTAGTTGTTAAAATATATTAACAGATCATGCTTTATAGCAAGTATACGATGGATACTCTGAATATTATCACGACGAGTAATTTTAGGCTTGGCAAGCTTATGGGTTATTTTATAATTTTATTTTTAAAATGTCCGCAATAATTTATCATTTTGCATTCGGGAATATGCGTTCGTATTTTATTATTATCACCACTAAATGTCCTTCTACAAATAAGTACAACCTTTATTCTAAAAAAAATTAATGAAAACCTGTTGATTGTAATTGAATGTGTTGTTATTATTGTCATACTTCGACCATATGTGTATTTATTTTGAATAAAGGGTTACATTCAACATACGAGTGCATAAACAATTCTATTATTGACTCACATTACTTCGCTATAATTCCAAGTGATAGCTGCAGTTCAGTCGATTATTAGAAGTAGCGGCTACCTAACCACGCTCTCTTTAGTTACTTTCATTTTCTTCCCATGTCACTCATGTCGATCTCTCCTTTCTTTTACATTCTCGTTTTTGGAAGTCCCTCCTTGTTGTCTTGTTTGTGCCAGGTAATTTCATGCAAATTTCCGCCACTCCACCCGTAATTCTATTGAACACTTCCTGCAATATTTTGCGAAGACTTTGCGTCTCTGACGCGAAGGAAATCAGCAGGAGGTGTCTCCTTCCTGTCACACTTTTTCGTACATCCGATTTTCCGTTTTCCTTCTTCTCCTCACCTTCCACTTTATCCTCCATCCCTCCTTTCTCCACTACAGACAAGACCGACTCCCTGTACGTCTACTTCCCCAATAACGTTATAATATACTCATCATACTTGTCTGCTAACTTCATTTTCAGCAGTCGTCGTATGTTCTATACACATCCTCTTACAGATTACGTAAATCGTGTATCGTATCTATTACAATCCCTTGTTTGTGAAAAGGACTAATTAGTTATTTAATTAGCGTATAATTTTTATGGTTGAGTTATTTACAATATTGAGTGTATGAGAAAATATATAGAGATATAGGATTAATATCCGTATGTAAATTGGATATTCAGAGAACAGATACTTTTTACAACACAATTACCTTTCCGTCGTTTCTTAGCTATAGACATTGTAATAGAAATGTAATAAGCATCACGTGTAAAATGTATGTAACTCTAAGGGGAAGCCCATAATAAATTACAAGACGAAACCATACTACCAGACTTATAATTCATTATATAGTGAATTATTAAACAATTTCATTTCTTCAATTATAAATTTATTTTTATTTCATTTCAAATTTTCCTTCATTACCAGTAATCTGTTCTCAAAATGGAATCGCCGTTCTCTACTAAAGCGCACAGAGATTTTAGAGAGACCCTGAACGATCCACCAGGTGATATTTTGGAAATATCTGTGTTTTATTGTCGCCATTCGTAGCCACGTCCCAAGGAGCAACCCAATTGCTCTCTTACATACAGTTCCTTATAAATATGTTATTGTCGGAAAGGCAATATGCGTACTCGAAATTGGGTCCCCTGTCTTCTCATAAGTCTTTCTAACTTTGTGAAGTGCCAAAAATCTGTTGCGTGCAATTTACATGATTTCTGCATTTATATACAATAGTTTATTAACTAAAATCGCAAAAAGCAGATTATATAGTAATTGTAGTTAATTAGAAGGGTCACAAATCGAGTTGTGATCCTTTGGCGATTTTGTTATTTTAAAATATGACCGCCCAGACACCGCAAAGACTGATTGTAAATGGCAATGTTTTGTGCTGAACCGCCTCACAGCATTCAGAGATTCTGCAACCAAAATAAGTTTAAGGAAAACTGAGTGTGACTGAAAATTTAATTTCAATTTTCTCGATTATACAACTGTGTACTCCCAGTCGCGCAAACTGCGAAACTGACAACCCACCCGAAAACCACAAAAAGGCTACATTCCGCGAGATGTCGTTCCAATAGCAGAACACAGTCAATTTTTATTTTTTTTATAGCTTACACGTCTTAGCCTTCGCGTCGTACCCGAAAAATCATTTTTTGGAAACGCATCTTTAAATCATAAGAAAATGATTTGCAAAAAAGTTGTTTTCTTGCTCCAGTTGCTCAGAAGTAAACACTTAGTCTGGGGAACGCAGGGAATTATATTAAATCTGCACGTATACTTAAGAAAAAATAATGAGATTCTCATAAAGTAATATATTAACATTTCAAATCTTGTAAATTCATAACTTACATTTTTCATTGTTCTTCTTAAAAGAAAACTATTCACATTACAATTCACATAATTAAGCATTTGTATTCTTGAATCATTTCTTTTCTTAGTCATATTCCGTGACGCCTAAAAAGGGTAACTAGAAATTTAGTAAGTAATAAGTACATTGGTATCCGAAAAGAGTTTCACAAACAGTTGACATGATTGTGAAAAAAATATTTGCGACAATAAAGAAATTCATATCCACACCTATATCAACGCCGTTTTTCAAACGGTATCAACAGTAGATTCTATCTCGAAGTCCTCCATTATGACGTCTTAACTTACTCGAGCATTCTCGCAAATATCAACGCTCGGCGCTCCTCTTCTCGCCACGGCATTTACCGCAAATGGACATGCATCTTCTTCATCGCAGATCTCATCTCGGCAAGCGTCATCGCCAGCCCATCCATAACCATGTTCACCGTCATCATTAGGCAAACGAGACTTCTCCTACGCGAGTATCATGTAGCGCAGGTCGCATCATGTCTCTGCCCTGTCACTGCCGCCGCCTTTCCCCCCCCCCCAACACCCTGTTCCCTATCACCATCGTCACCACCTGGCACCATCCCCTCCCCCACACCGCATCGCCTCCGCTCGTGTCGCTTATCACCGCTCCGTCCGGGTCCCCACCCCGCCCCCACACCGTCTCCGTCCCACCTCCGCCCCACCCCCGTTCCACCCTTAGTCGCCACCCCGGCCCCGCCCCGTACCTGCTGCCGCATCCGCCAACCTCTTTCCCCCACCCCGCCCCCGCCGCACCGCCTATCTCTGCCCCGCCCCATCCTCGCCCGCCACCCGCCAGCAGTATCGCCCGTCCCACTCTTCCACACCCTCTCTCCCCACGTTTACGCGAAACAAAGCAAGCACTGCGACGTGCGATCGGCGCGTGACGGGTGGGGAGAACGAGCATAAATATCCCTTAGCGCGGAGGCGGAGAGAGACGGCTTGGGGGAAAGGCGTGGGGGAGGCGGGGAACGCGGAAGCGGGGAGAGGCGGAATGGTGAGGTGTCGAGAGGGTCGAGGAGTTGAAGACACGTCACTTGAAAAGACATACGTACCGCGCAGATATGTATTAGACACCCATTTAATGACTTTAAAATTTTATTAAAAATATTCCTTAGGGTTTATATTATCTGTAAGTCCCCATCGTCACAGAAAGGCCCTGTAATTGAAGGATTGAATAGGTTAAACCCTAAGGTGAATAGAGAATCTTAGGCCTCTTGGAAGTAAACAACTTTAAGAAGAAAAAAATTTAACCCATTTTACATATTATGCTAAAAAAGAAAACTGCAGGCGCCAAATGGTTAATCCGCAAACATCACGCGTTCCTTTGACACTAACCTATGAAATAAGTTCGTATTTTACACTTCTCTACATTGTGGGAGAGAGATTTTATAATGCAAACAACAAAGTTGCCTGAGTTGTGTTCTTGGGTGACATTTAGCAAATCAGGAACTGGTGGCTCTAACAACTTTTGAAGTATTTTTGGTGTATTTCTCTCCATAGTGCGATTGGTAAAGGAGGACAGAATCTTCGAAATCTAAGTAAAATTAAATTGATGGCAGAGATATCTGAGGAATTTTGTATCGCACGGGTCTGAGTTTATTTCTTTCTGTTAATCAACACTTAATATAAGAATGCCCACACTACTTATAAGAATGTTTACCAACCCAGGTTACCAGACTTTAAACTTAAACAAGTATGGTAACATAGTCAATCGAAGTGACTTCCACAGTGGTGCAATATTTGTTATTAGAACAAAGCATATTTAGAGGACTGCTTATAACCTGTACTGTACAAATTTTTTTATTTCAATAAAAGATGAAATGTGAGGTTAGCATCCAAATATAATTATTTGGAAATGTTGCAGATGTGATCATGTAATTGCATAGTTATTCATACCAAAGTGAAGTAGCTAGTTAAAGATATCGGAATTCAATAGAATGTGTGCGTAGATGAACAGATGTTATAATATTCACTATACCTGGCACACTGCCCTATAAGTAGTTAAGAACAGTAAATAAGGGTACTCCAGAATTTCACTGTCCTAAAAGCAGTGGGAAAATAAATGGCAAATCCAACGGATCGGGGAAATTGCAAAAACGGTTTAATGCGGGCAGAGAAACATTGCAGGTTATAAAAATCTTCAAAGTTATATCTCAACTCTGGAATCACTATATTATTTACTATGATACAGTACACGGGAAAATATTTCTAGACCTACGCGCTGACGAAAATCACGGCCAGTCCAGCCGATTCGAAGGCTTACTTGATATGGACCCGTACCGAAGGAGCGACGGCCAGCTGCGAAAGCGCGACAGCATGGACGGGGTATGGCCGGTAGGAACATGAATTTCAAGGCCGGTTGGACAAGGCATGGGAGGACAGCTGTTGGAGTGTAAGGGACCGTGTGAGGACGGCAGGGGCGGCGATGTAGGGTGGGCTGGTGGTAGCGTGGGGCTGGTGATAGGTGGGGCTGGTGGTAGGTGGTGCTGGTGGTAGGTAGGGGCTGGTGGTAGGTTAGGGCTGGTGGTAGGTAGGGCTGGTGGTAGGTAGGTTGGTGATTAGATGGGGCTGGGATAGTGGGCTGGTGGTAGGTGGGGGCTGGTGATAGTGGGGCTGTGGTAGGTGGGGTGCGTGATACATTGGGGCTGGTGGTTAGGTGGGGCTGGTGGTAGGTGGGGCTGTGGTAGTGGGGCTGTGATAAGATGGGGCTGGTGGTAGGTGGGCTGGGGTATGGTAGGGCTGTGGTAGGTGGGCTGGGTGTAGGTGGGCTGGTGTGGCAGCGGTGGCCGGGGCGGGCGCGTTTGGAGCGGTAGGGGGGAGCGGAATCGCGATGGAGGCTGGAGTTAGGTGTCGGCCGGAGGGCGGAGAGGCGGCGGTGGGGCGAAGCAGCGGCGGCGGCGCCGCGCGCGCATGACGGATGGCGGGCGAGAGCGGGCCGTGCATAATGCGGGCGGGCAGCGCCGCGCGACGCAGCCAATACCTGCGCCGGCCAGGTGATGAATGAATTGTTAATGAGGTGATGTAGTGGAACGTCGATACGCACGGCGCCGAGTCGACGTTGCCCGAGCTTTCCTGCCCGCTCGCGCTGCCCACGCCCCCATCGCCGCCCATCCCTTCGCACAGGTCCACACCATCCCCTGCCTCTCCCGTCTTCACGCCCACGACCCCCCCTGCTGCCCTGCTCGCTTCGCTTCCATTCACTCTTTCTCTACCACCTCTGCCACCCTTCATCGTGCCCTTTGCATCATAGGGTACAAAGAGAAATAATAGGTAGCGATGAGTCGATAGCTATCGAGTCGGCGGCGATCGAGTCGGCGGCGATCGAGTCGAGAGCGATCGAGTCGAGAGCAATGTAATTGAGATCAATCGAGATGAGAGAAAACGCGCCTAGAGCAGTGTATTTGGAAGTGATAGAGACGGTTTTCTAAGGATGCGGAACGTAGAGTCAAGAGGGCTGTTGTTTGAAATTATTTTTTGGTGATGATGTGTAGGGAAGTTTGAGGGGGCGGGGAGATGAAGTTGTTGGTGAATTTAAGACCAAGCTGTGAGTGTAGATTGCGGGAAGAGGGAGTAGCGAGCGCCTACTCCGCCCTTTTCCCGACACAAAGCCCAGAGGCGGCCTCGTCGGAAGGGAATTTGAATCTCATTCCGGCACTTCTCAGCAGCTTAAAGCGATCTACTTCGTCTCCACTCCCAACGCGTCCAGCTAGACCTACTTCTATTGCCACAACCGTACCAACATTCAGGCCTATTTCTTAGTGCATTACAGGGGTCTGCTTATTATTCAGAATACGTGAAATGATATTGTCTGTCAACCGTGTGCAGCTTTGAGTCTAATGTTTACGTATTTATGAATCTACAATGCACTTTCAAGTATCATATGCCTTTCATTACTTGCTGACCAACAGTATAAACTTTTATCTCAGCGTTAAATAACTCTCGCGTTAGGCACATCATTGAAAGTAGCATTGAACGTCCGGGCAGCCGAGAGCACTAGCGTCAATTTGCTTTAGGAAGTCAAAAACGTCCCTAGACTATGCTAGCTTAGTGCCATTTAAGTTAATGATCTCTAACCATAAATACTTTTAAGTAAGCAATCCCGCATGTGATGCTACGTAAGGACGTAAACATCCAAATATTCGCACATTTACAAAGTTTCTTTAAACTAAAAACACCCAAAGATTCCAAGATAGCTTTCCAAGCGTTATCGTCGTCGAGAACGATTCATCGCGACTCCTCCTGGAAGCAACACCGCAAGCTCTGGAGGAACTGAAGTTTCGATTCCACGTTTAATTCACCCCGGAGAAGACGCATTACAGGCTCCGGAACCCTGGAGTCGGCCGAAGGGAGAGCTATAGGGACCCGCTACCTGTCGAACTTAGCACTAGCGCCTTCATTGAACTTGAGCGAAATCTATAATTCAAAAGTTGGCGAGAGGCGACCGGGAGGGGCAGAGAGTCGGGAAATGGAGGGGGCTGGAGGCAGCCGAGGAAACATGGGAGGGGGGCAAAGGGTGAGGGAGGGTGAGGCCGGGAACGTCGAGCGAAAGGCCGTAATTTATTTAATAAAGTTATGACGATCCCGAAGCTGTAAAACGAGAATCGCGCGCAACCCGCGGTCACAAGATAATTTAACGAAGTGACGCGTCGCGTCGCTGTGGCGGGGAGCGCATTGGCGGGTGGAGGAGGAGGGATGGGAGGGGAGGGGAGGGGATTGCGCGGCGTCGAAAGCGGTGAAATATTCAGAGCGCCGTTCACGCGCGCGCGAAGCCCCGGAATCGATGTCCGGTGCCGGGGATTATGTATGAGCCGCGTGCCCCAGTTTTCACCTATAGGCAGGATTGGACGGCAATTCGGAGGTCGATTACGACTTTTACAACTCGCCGATTTTTCTAATTGTGTTTTTTTTCTTATTACCAGTTGTACTGATTATGTTTCATCACTTGTAGTTACTTGTGTTTTGAAACGATGAATAATGAATCCCAGAATGATTTTACAACGGATTCTACTAATTATGTGATTATAAAATTTAAAACGATATCAAATATTAAGTTACGAATGTGTGTTCACAGAGACGATATATTATAATTATGCTACATTTCTAGTTTCATTTCTATTGCCAGAGGGAGGGAACGTAACTTACGCTTCAATGAAGATACGTATCAATGAGCACCTGGAAACGTACCTGTTGTTCAACTAATATGACGCGCATTTCCGAAGTACTTTGTTTTATGAACACTGCAAGCTTTTACAGATTATTATCTGCAAATGAACAGCAATGTTCTCACATCGATGGAAAAGATCACTGAGCAGTGTGCGAAACTACACTTCATTTCAAATTTACATTTAAATTCTACTGAATTATGAAAAATGACGCCGAATCAATATTGTTCTTATACAAATATATGGATCTCGCAAGTAAAACAAAACATCAGCGGATAAACTGATATACCTCTAGCCCAATATCATTTAACTTCGATTATTATAATATTGTTAACAGTACATGTTTATAATTTCATGCCTCATATTAGGTAACAAAAAAAAACATTCATAAAAGTATATTGCTTTAAAAATAAATTTATTGTGAACCTGTGCTAAAATATGACTGTTTGTGAAACTCCGAAAACATTGCCTTTGAAATTACCCTAAGCGACACCTCTGATGCAGCCAAAGCCCCGCTTGGCGTGCGCTGATTCCATTTACACTTCGTCACGTGGTCACATGTAGGCGCGTGCCCTGCCGTGTTTCATCACGACCTTACACGCATGATTTGCATCTACAGCCGCGCCGATCCGCATTAGACGCATCACACGTGCGGGAACACACACGCCACGTCCAGCGCGCGTTGGCCAATACGGTAACGACGTTTTTTCCCCCCCGTTTCATGGCTGACGGTCGTAAACGCATTCTGTGTTGTTGCTTTTTTTCGTAAATATTTGTCCCAGAATTATCAATACCGTTGCGCGTAGTAAATATTTGTATCGTTCCAGATAGAAAACAAGAATATATTCACATCAAATTTTAGCTCAATCAGATTACAGTGCGAAATCAGATTTTAACACAATTCTACCCACTCGTGATGGCTGTTATCGCCATCACAAACTTGCTCTTAATCCTATTAGGAATTCAAAACTGCCAATTCAGTGGAAAAATATTCGCAGCCTATTATAGGAGATACATTACCAAGAATTAAAATTGTCATGATTTACTGCTCGTTATTAAAATGGCGCTGCACAAACGGGAGGTTACGAGCCGAGTAATTGTTTTCATGGGCGCGCTCCAGTCGGCGCCGAGTTGCGAGAGCGCAGGCGTGAACAGCCGAGTCGACACGAGGCGCTGGGAATGGACGTACGTATAAGCTGGCAATTATCAGATGTAACACAGGAATCATGTGTTACATCAGATGTCCCACTTTCCCGGAGACAGTCTCAGATTTTTTTTCTATTTGTACCCCTGTCCCGACAAAACATCTCGAAGAGAAAGCCAGTAAGTCAACTGTTGTTATCGAAATTATTCTTTGCACATGTTCATAATAAAATAAGTTAAATTCTCTGTCGTGGCCTCCTACCAAAACATTAAAAAAAGAAGTGGGTTTCTTATTTTTTGCGAACTGTACATCACTTTCATAAAATCAGAAATAATGACAATATATTTCTAGTTTTATAGTCGCGCAAGATGGTTAGTTCAAACAATCATAGGACCACAAAGCATGTTGATCTCTTGTGAAATTTAGTTGTTATGAGTTATTTGCTTACTCACAGGAGTTGAAGATTTATTGATAGTGCAATTGACGAAAGAAAAATAAAAGATTTTCCAATGGGTACGATAATATTAAAAATATTGAATAGTTATTACTATTTAATGAAATTTGATACTCAATAATAACAGCAGAGATGTGCAGCACATTTGACAGATCGCAGCAAAAGTTAGGTGGTGCACAGTTCACCTAAGATAGTGAACTGCTGACCATCGATTTCAAATTTGCTATATATGTTGTAGACCTAAATTAGTAAATATGAAATGAGTCGTCGGGCGCAATGAATTTCAAAGAATGTCTCCTCCTGTAGTAGTTTGATTTTCTTTTGAGTCACAAACTTTTACATGGAGACTTTCGTACAATCACAGTTACTATCTCTTACTTCGCATTTCCATCCAATACTTATGCAGTACTAACTGTGCACACTCTCTCTTGCTTTTTTTCTTTTGCCCATTTCAGCCAACAATGAAAGATTTATCGTCATGTCACACTCTGCCCTCGGATTTGCTTTTCTGGCGCTCTTGGAACTCTGCCGAAAAGCGGTTCCTGGAAGCTGAGGTCATCCCGAGGAATCTCGCTGCCAGACGCCCCCGCATTCGCAGCCTCACTTCCCGCGGCATCTAGCTGCTACACCATTCCCCACTCGCCACATCCCCGCTCATCACCAGTCGCTCCCTGCCCTCTACCTCACCACGCCCGCTTCTCACTCCCCTTCGACACCCCGCCC
>BOPP01000036.1:3798757-3817049 GCA_017312745.1 Gryllus bimaculatus
CCGCATTTGCGCCGTCCGCTCACCCTTGCCCCTCTTCCCACCCCCAGGTCACTGCCCGTCACCTCGTCCCGCACTACCGCCCGCTCACCCACGCTGTCACAGCCTCGTCCTGCCGTTCCAGCCCGCTCGCCAGACCCTCCCCTCCCCCCACGCTTGTCACCCTTGCAATCCACCCCCTAGCTCCAACTCTCCCTCGCCTTTTCATGCCCTCTTATCTGTTGCTGAGAGCACAATCCACGCCTTCTGCTCTTGGAGCTTTCTCGTCTTGTATGATTTATTTTCTGGAGAGTGTTTTTTCATTTATAAGCGACGACTATACGCCATGAAAGAAATATATTTAAAGGCTTTTTTTGAAGCACGTAAATAACATTTTTTAATGTTAATACAAGAGAACCCCGATAATCAGAAATAATTGGAGGCGTGGTCTGTTCGAATTTGGAAATGTTCGGATTAGCGTAAAACCGTACCGTACATAATTATACAAATGCATATTGGATTACCACACAATGCAACGTAGCATGCGATGTGAGAAAACGGCAACGTAGCGTAGCGATCACATCATCACATCGCATAATCTGGCGGATGCAATTCCTTACGACAAAAGAAGATTATAATTTTTGCATGTTCCTCTAAGTGAAAATTACTGTTACATAAACTTGTAATATACACCGTAGTTAATAGTGAAATAAGCGTTTCATCTCGACAACATATATTTCAATTATTAATTGTTCAGTTCTACAGTAATTAAAAATCCTTTATTTACACCCCAAATAAGCATTTTATTTATTTTTCCACCGTCTCAATTTTTTTTCGGAGTTGCTGCTTCTTCAGTATTATTGACAAAGAATGAATAATTTTAATATCGATATTTTGAGTAGTTCTAAAGATTCCCAAATTTTTGCTCATTTACTTTGTTAAGCAAATGCCAAATTATTTTTATTTTTATTTAATTCTTGCTATATCACCCATCGCCATTTCATTATATTAACACAATGACTTATGATTGATAACAAATTGGACTGGTCCTGCTTACAAAGCACATTCGCGAAACTGGTATATAAGTACATTCGTAGTGACAGGAAATTAATTCCTCAATATTTTCCACCATTCGACCCGTGCTCTTGTTCCAGTCCTGACCACTATTGAATCCCTTATACGGTCACGCAACACGCCCCAATGTCCGATCAGATCCTTCCATCATCACCCCCTCGTATTCGCCCCTCTCTTTCGCAGGGCCACTTGTCTAGCATCCCCAACAGCGTCTCCAAATAGCTTCCCAAACATTGGCTCCAATACATTCGGTCTCCGATATGGCGCCTCCAATATTGCCTTGCCAAAATTGAGTCCTGAACATTACGTTAGAGTTTGAAATGCAGCGTCTGAAACTTGGCGTCCTCATACTCCCTTTCCCTCTTCGTCCTCGTCAACTTCCCACCTTTGAATGTGACTTGAGCCCCAGCAGTAAGTGCCTCATCCTTTGCCAACACACATAATAGTGTAATGATCTCTTTAAGAATTCACGCATTACGCTTTGCTATTTTGATTTCCCACATTTGTCATCGCGTTTAAATCAAACGACTTTTCTAGCCGAACAGTCTCCTCCCCCGTACTTTTCCCTTCTATGCGCCAGCCAGCATGGCTTGACCGCGGCTTAAGCACCCCAACCAACACTCCGAGATTTCACGTCCTCCCACACCTCTTTCGTTCCCTCCCAACTTGAGCATCGGAAAAACTTCCCCATCCTGACGCGCAGCTTTCGGCGTCGACTAATGGAACGGAATGAGTCCCCGCGCAATGCTAATGCCAGCTTCCGACAAGCAGGGCGGACTTCGAAATTGGAGGACAAAACACCCGGCACTTCCCGCCGCCGCGAAGAGTTCCGAGGAGTTCCCAGGTGCGACGACAACCGAGGTGAGACTCATGAATGTCCCACTATTAGCACAAAGAGGGAACATAATTTGCGTGGAAGCGCGAAGTGAGGGTAAACTTTTAATCATATTACAATTAAATTACTGTTTACATCAGTAGATTCAGATTGACTGAATTAAAGTAATTTGCATCTTAAATCTGGTTTCGCAGCGGGCTTATTTTCGGGAGTAATAAGCTCAAACTTGCTTAACGATCGGTCGCTCGAGTAGGGTAAGCGGCCGCCCTGCGGTTACGGCGCCGGGACGCCACGCCCGCCCCCCGCTGCTGCGGCGTCTCGACGCCATAGGGGAGCGTCGGCATTACGCCTGGGGGCGGGGTGCGTGACGTCACGCCACGCTGCGGAGACGCGTCGCATCGGAATTAGGGGCACCGCCTCCGGGGAGTGGGCACCAGCGCTTGCACTCCGCCCCAAAGATTGTGTCGCTGCTTCTGAGTCTGTCAGTAGGAACTACACGGAGAGAAATGATTAGTTTTTACAATTAATCACGTTGTAGACTGAACTATACGGTGTAGTATGTTTTATAAAAACGAAGTGCTTAGTCACGTTCACGAAACTGCTGTTTAGTTAAACACACGAATGCTCGTATAGTAATGTCCACTAAACAGTTAGTAGCCCGTAACCATTTGCATCTAGCGGAGATAACTAAACGAATCGTAGCGTTGACTAATACTAAGTACATTACAGTGAAAATAACTAAACGAATAGTTTCTTTTCATAAACTATTAAATGCTGCTCAGTAAGGTAATCTATTGACACTTCCTCTACATCCTTGGATGGGCAATCCAGGCAACTATGTTATGTTCAAACTTTCTTCCCAATATGAACTCACATAGCACAAATAAGAACTTTTAACAGGAAAACACCTGCTGGATGCGGCGCGCAAAGTTACTAAACCGGTATTACCCCTACAACCTACGATGTTTAGAGTTTTAGGTAAGTTGAATGGCGTCCACCGCCACAAAGAACCAGCGCTCAGCGCGTCGGCTCCCCGGAGCACCGGCGGCAAGTGTGACAATGAGCGCGCCACCGTCAAAAAACATTAACGCGCGCAAACGAATTGGGAGCCCGACGACAAATCTCAGGAAAGCAATTCCACACGGCGCAGGGATGAGCCGAAATATCCATTTAGGAGCGCCACACTCAACCCCCCCCTCCTCTTCGCTCCACCTCGTTACAGAGGGCAATGTATATGCATCAGCGCGGCGTGACGCCTCGTACCCGAGGGAAAGCAATGCGCAATGGGGACGGGCATTTCGTGTCGACGCTGTCCTACAGGGTGGTTTCCTGATTGGCGATCCTCCTTCCCGCAAGACACACTCGCCGTTTAAAAGTGTAAATCCTTTCAATTTAAAAAAAAACTTATAAAATAATTTGATCGTGTTTGCGTGTATTTGCTTTTCTGTTAAAATGGAGTTTTGACAGATACACAAGAAAAAAATATTTCTGGAGATTTTTTTAGCTTCGTGGGTTGTCGATTTCGAGTGTCCGCGCCAGGTATCTACCGTGTCCTTCATGGGTGCACATTTTAACCTTTAAACTTGACACACTTGACCTCGGTTCCCCGGTCTGTGGTCATCGGATTCAACGCCTATCGAGACAACATGCATTCATTAAAGACAAGGGACAAACAACCATGCTCAGGGCGGGAGACGAACCCGCAACCACTCATTCGCTGAGACAGCACACGCTCTAGCCACCTCGGTCATCCAGATCAGAAGAACCACAAGAATATTTATGTACATCACAAACTTAGAAATAAAATGTAATGAATTCAATATTTTTGAGATCTCTGCTTTATAACTGACACACAAAATTCCATTTCGATTTTTCTGCAACCTCACATTGACTTGACTCCTTTTACCCCAACACCATCGATTGATTATTGAGATTGAAAAGGTACTTCAACAGTTGTGATTATTGGCGCCAATCACACATAACTATAGATGATAAAAAGACCTTTGCGGGCGCAACTGACCCTCTTATTAAAAGCATATTAAATTAAAATGAAGAATACATAATTTAAAGTAAAGACCTAAAGCCGTTAAAGATACAGAAAACAAAAAAATGCAATAATCATAAAAAATAAATTACACAATACTTTAACAATGGCTACAGCAGCTAAGTAACTTATGTAAATACAGTGAGGTCGTTTTTTCTCAAATCAAATTGTGTAGTCCACTTTCCAGAAAAACGAATTCGCCGAAAGCTTCACGAGAAACATTTCTAGACAGTCAATTCATCGGCTAACACGAATTTGTCTAATGCATATATTGTGATATAATATAAAAGCAAAATAATATGCAACGTTTGGTATGATGTGTGCTCGTAACTAAAGTTGTATAAACCGGAAGGTTCTAGATTTGGGTTTTCTTCCGATAGAGAACTCTTGTCATGATACAATTGCTGGGTTTCAGAATGAACTGCTTAAAGTAACCTATATTTTTAAACGTTTTTTATATGAAATTGTCATCGAATCGTAGTTTTTAATGGATAAGAAACCGTAGCACAATGCGCTGTCACAGTACTTGAGAAGAGTCAAGCGAGATGTCGACAATATGGCACGGAATTAATTCTAACATCGCTTCATTGAATATCATGGGACGTGAAGATTATTAATACCACACCACAACTCAATCCTTTTAGGGAATGAGTAAACCAGTCATTAGCTTTTAACTTTATGTAATGCCGTAGCAAAATATCGGAGTTGACCTAGAACACAGAAGAAAACTCAATTTACCATATACAAGTAACTCGATTTAATTTTTTCTTATAGAACTCTGTTAACAAATATAAAAATATTAACACTAAAACAATATTAAAGGATTAACACCAAATTCCAAATACGTGACATCAAAATGTGTAAAGTACATGTAGAAGGATAAATTAAAAAAATAATAATAAAATTATCATATAACGAATAAAAAGAGAACTTCAATAAGCACAACGTCATGTTCACTACCTCATTCGTATTAGAGCACCTCAGCAGAATTAAAGAAATAGTACTGCTCCAATCTAAACTCAAACTTTTATTATATTCTATGCTTTTTAATACACATTACGGTATACATTTCTAGGTTAGATATAGGTAATCAAGAATTTCAGTAACGTCGATTTTTCTTCAATTAACTGCCCTTCTAAAACCATTTCAAATCAGTCTCTCGCGCAACGAATCATACACTTTTCTTTCTTCCCCGCCTCCGCACCCTCCTCAGATCGATATTCACTCATGCGCAGAACCTGAAATTTTAGGTCACGTAAAACGTAAACCGGATAATTGAGTTCCTAGTCGGCCCGGTCACGCATTTCCTCTGTGGAACAATTGAATTAATTGGTTTATTACTTTGGTATTCAAATTACGCAGTCATTTCCATAATATATTTATTCTCTTATATTTTCGTTATTTTGTGATTTCTGCGTCTCACTCAAACAGACAGCGTTCTTTGATTGTTTTTGATTGTTTTGAATTCATCTGAAGAGAGAACGATGGTTGTTATGGGTAAGAAGGAAAGTCTAAGAGGAGCAGAGACGTATTTGAGGTGGAATATAGAAGGAATCAGTGTGGTGGTATAAATATTGGGTAGATTGGGTGATGGAGGTGAATGGGGGATGAAGTGGTGTCATTCTGAAATGGATGGGAGGGGCCCAAGGGAATGACAGAGTTTTCAGTGTCAGCCATTGTGGAAGGAGTAAGACAGTCTTCGAAAGTAAGACAGTGGAAGCGTGATGGAAACACGGACATTGCAGGAATGGCAGAGGTATATTAGATGGATGTTAAGCCACTAGTTTTAGAGGTATGTATAACAACGGTATGTTTGTGAATGGCAGCGGTGAGATATTACAACGGGTAAGATTACGTGTAGGGGCTGTGGTAAGCTCCAACAATGAATAACCCGCCTCTTATGTCCCCATTTCGGGTACTGTCATGCTCATAATTACTACTGAACAATATCTACGTTATATTTTTGCATCTCATATTCCTCCATATTTTTCAATTGTTCTCTGTTTCTAATTTAAATTTAAAGAAAAAATGGATACAATCTTTACAAACGCACCTTCATCGTTTTGCAACAGACAAGTCGAGGTGAAACTTTTCTTTAAAGAGGTGACAGAGGCGCAACACGTTTATGAGGACAGGTTATTGCTTATTTCTAGGTCGAGATGAACGGGGTCCCTTACCGTGTTTGAAGAGTCAGAGAGCCGAGAGGACGAGGACGAGGTGAGGACAACGGGGTTACGGAGATGCCGTGGACGAAGTGCTGTAGGTATAACGAGAAGGGGCGCAGTGTGTCAGCGAGCGAATTCGGGAGGGTGCAAGCGCGGGGTGGGGAGGTGAGCAGGCCGCTGTGGACAAAGAGTGCGCCGGGTGGGGCGGGGCGCGGGCGTGGGCGCCTGCGGGTGATAAGTTAATCAAGGAGTAACGAGCGGCGCCGCTCAAAGCGCCTCACGCTAGTCCTGGGCGCCAACCGCCCGCGCCACGCCGCTTTCTGATGCCAAGGGCGCCCGCGAAGAATAGAACTCAAACGACACGGACAGAGCGAGCGAGTGTGAGAAAGAGAGACTGAGAAGAGAGTGTGGATGGATTTGTATAGGTGTGGGTAGGTATGTGTACGTGACAGAGGGAAAGAGAGAGAAAAGGAGAGTAAGGGAAAGAGAAGGAGAGTAAGGGAAAGAGAAGGAGAGTAAGGGAAAGAGAAGGAGAGGAAAAGAGAAGGAGAGGAAAAGAGAAGGAGAGGAAAAGAGAAGGAGAGGAAAAGAGAAGGAGGGGAAAAGAGAAGGAGGGGAAAAGAGAAGGTGAGGGAAAGAGAAGGTGAGGGAAAGAGAAGGTGAGGGAAAGAGAAGGTGAGGGAAAGAGAAGGAGAGGGAAAGAGAAGGAGAAGGAAAGAGAAGGAGAGGGAAAAAGAAGGATAGAGAGAGGGGGGAAACAAAGGAAGAGAAATAGTGTGTGTGACAGAGGGAGAGAGAAAAATAGAGAGAAATGGTGCATGAATGTGACACAAGGAGAGTGTAAGAGAAGGAGAAGGCGAGAGAAGGAGAAATATTTCGAGAGAAATTGTGTGTGCTTGTGAGCGCGCGAATGATAGAGAGAGAGAGAGAGAGAGAGAGAGAGAGAGAGGGAGAGAGAGAGAAACAAAACGCGTGACTGAGTGTAAGCACGTCGACGACTGCGAGTGTCCGAGTGAAAGGGACGGCAAAAGAAGGGATAAAACGACATCGAACGGAAGGAAAATATTAACGAAGTGTGACATAAAGAGCAAAGATGAAGTGAAAGGAAAGAAGTGAAAGAAAAGAAAATAAGTAGATGAGCACGATATACAAGGAAAAGTGACGGCGATAGTTTCTAATAAAGTCACATTCACCAATTACAAAGGTAATAAAAGAGAACAACTGAAAGCAGAAACATTTGAAAAATGACATATGGAAGATTATTGGACTGAATAAGTAATTAGTTGTAGACAGGACAAATGAAACATTATGGGAAACCGAAATCGTGAAATGTAGGAGCGGAACCGACCTTTTTAATGGAAAACCAGTAAATAATATGAAGTAAAATTAAAACAATAAGTATCGCATAATATAACTCATATAATATTTATATGTAACATTTCAAAAATCCGCTAAAGATATTCTTAACACTCAACTTCGTAACCGTTTTTATAGTTTGGACTTTCCTTCCCACACGAGTTCGAGCAAATTCGCACTCTGCATAAAATTCCTCGCTTTGAAATGTCAAACTCGTTTTAAACTGCTATGCTTTCCATGCGGATTCCAATCTATCGTCTGTGCGCCAAGCCCCGTGTTGCGAGAAAGGGCTAACGTTGCGTGCCCTCCGTCCTGGCTCCCACACAAATCTCGCGCGTAAATTTCTGCAATGGTGTGGTGGGTGCGGGGGTAACGGTGGCGGTAGAAGGGTGTGGAGGGGACTGTGGTGGGATTAAAATGAAGCCGGGTGGCGGTGGGGAATGAGTTACGGGGTGGGGTAGGTAGAGGGGTGGGCGGCTTGGCTCAGCGGTGTACCAAGAGGTCAGATCGTGAAGGCGGCACGAGTGAGGTGAGGGCGCGCGGAGAGAAGGCGGTGTTGGCGACGGACGCGGAGAAGGCCGGGGCGGTGGGGAAGAAGTAGGGTGGGAACGGTAGTGAAGTGGGGGCGTCGTGGGCTCGGGGGTTGAGCGGCAGAGGTCCGAACGTGGAGGTGATAGCGGTGTGGGTGGGGGGTGTAGGTGGCGGGAGCTGCGGAGAAGGAAGTGGCAATGGCGGTGGCAAGGGATACGGCGAAGCTTTTAAAAACCGAGAGTGCGCGATGGCAATCGGGCTGGACGTATTGAGACATTGGATATGTAGACCTCGGGGAAACGAATAAATCGGGGGAAATTATCGCGGCTTTCCTTTCATTAACCGGCACCCAATGACAGTGTCAGCCAGCGTCGCCATTCCGAGGGTGAGAGCGATAAATTGAGTTTGGCGAAAGGCGGTAGGGATCGCAATTCAAAGATGATTTAGTAGTTTAGTAGCAAAGCTATACGAAGTCTTTCATTAGTAAAAACTGAAATGAACGAATGGAGAAAGAAAATGCAGGATACGGATTTGTTCACGTTGGCTCGCGAGAGAAATACGAGAAGGAATGCGTCATGATGATGTGGAGGAAATGATAATGTAGTAATGTGGAATTGATAACGAAGTGATGGTAGCAGTGATAATTTTTATAGAAGTAATGATAGTCGTAAAATCGTTGTATTGATACCTAAAATGGGTTACGATGTACTGCAATATATCGGAAAAACTGTCGTTTTTAGTCAGACGAAATTCAATAAAATCCATGTTTAGATCATTGTTATCATCAAATCCCGGAACATTCATTATTTTACAAGCACTTTTATCTTCTATACTTAAACGTGTTTCAAAATCCGAAGATCGCTGTTCAGACTCCTTATGAACGATTTTTAGTTTGGAAACCATATATTTACTGCTTATTTAATTAATTCAATATTCACTTTTTATCGGGCGTGCAATAATAATATTCATAAATATTGGTATCTTGCAGCAGAGGCTAGTACCGTCTGCGTTGCTGATTTACAAAATACAGCAACAGTAATAACAATAATAAATAATAATACCAATAATAATAAATAATATGAATAATAATAATGATATCAATAATAGTAAATAATGTCAATCTCAAATAATGATATCAATAATTTCAATTTTAATAAATACTAATAACTATAATAAATAATATCAATTTTAATAAATAATAATAACTATAATAACAACAACTCCCCATTAAATAGCGTTGATGATACTGGATTTTATTGACCGATCTCATCATTATAGAAAAACCCGACATCAGGGCATCACCTTAAAAAAATCACACGTTCGTGATAGCGTTCACAGCACAGCGCACCACGTTTTCACGTGCGATCCTCTGCGCTCGCGTGGCAGTGGGTGAGCGCGTCCCCACGTGGGCTCGCGCAGCCAGCGAGAGCAAGAGCCCGCGCCGGCGGCGTGCGGGGTCAAAGGGCGTTTCGGCAATTCCCCCGCTTTTGTGCGGCCGCTCGGGTGGCGAACGAGGGAGAAAAAAAAATTCCACGCAACAGTTCCGATCCTTGTGGTGATTTATTATCGGGCTGTGAATGAAGCGGGGCCGCTCGGCCGCGCCGCCTCTTTTGCGCGCGCCGCCCGGGCCGCTCTTCACCCGTTTGCATCACGAGCCCCTCTCGCCCCCGCCCACGCCCTCGTCGCCCTCGTGCGAGGCTTTGCTAGAGTGCCTAGATGCGGAGAGTAGCGCAACCACCGCCATTTTATATTATCATCTTCTCAAATAGCCAGCCACCATTTTATAATCTCTCACCGAATAGGCGACCACCATTTTACATCCTCTCACCCAATAGCCAACCGTCATTCCATATCCTCTCATCAAATAGCCAACCGCCATTCTATATCCTCTCACCAAATAGCCAACCGCCATTCTTATATCCTCTCACCAAATAGTCAGCAACCATCTATATACTCCTCCAATAAGCTCCGCATCGCAGAATAAAGTGGTGAAGAAATGATAAAAACTGGAGGCATGTTGAAATTTTTAATAATTTTAATAATGATTTTGGATAAATTTGGGATCCCAGAACACATTCTATGTCGCAAAAATGTTTTATAATAGAATTATCAGATCGTGTCGTGATGTCGCGACAATGATTCACGAAAGCTGTATCTCCAGTTGTCCTAGAAAAAAAATGGAAAAAGTACACAACACGTGAAGGAATGCAGGTTTAAAAGCTTAAAGAAATTAGAAGAATATAGTTTTGTGATTTTTTTCCACATTTTATTTCAATTTAGTTGTTCCAAATAAGAAATTTTATGAATAATAATAATATTAATAATAATAATAATAATAATGTCTGCTTGTGGTATCCAGATTAATCTTTACAATCTCATGATTTCAATAGAAAGAAATATTATTGCAAATGTATCAAGCATTACCTATTAGTTACTGTCCAATAGGTAATGGCAACATCGAGAACTTTACTATTATAATGATGGTAAAGCAAATAATTCAGTAATGGTAGAAAGTTTTATTGAATATATCATCAATAAACAAAAATAGTGTACGTCTCCCAAATTGTCGTATTGTTGTTAACTAATAAACACTTTTCAAATAATCCATTTTCATCAGCATATAGTTCGTAAATATACAAATTCACAAGTCAAGGGTATATAGAGTAAACCACTTTGTATTAATAACATCCTAAGCACTATGCAGGTTTCTGTAGCTGGGGAGTGTTCTGTGAACTGGCAATCTGTGCTGCGGTGCTTCTAAAGCACTTCGCATGCGCCCTGGCAAAAGAGCCTCACTTCATTATTCGGCCTCAATGAAACAGCCCCCTTCCCTTACCCAGCACTCACCATCGCCCCCAGGCGTCGACCAAGCCAGGGCGCCAGAGCGATTGGGAAAAGGCCGCAATAAACTCAGGCAGAGACTGCAAAAATGAGAGACTGCATACTGGAACCCGTGGTCCTAGACGCGATTCAAAACGGAATTTTCAACCGATTACCAATCATTGGTAGGTGTGGTAAGGTGTATGTGGCACTGATTTCGGTTTTATTGAGTCAGCCGAAAATGAGCACACACACACACACACACACACACACACACACACACACATACACACACACACACTCATACACACACACACACACACACAAAAAGGATGGCGATAAAAGATAAAATGGTAGACAAAAACGTATTAGTTGAAGTAGTACCAGAGTGAATTTGTAAAGTGGGTCGAAATTTCTTCATTATTTGAGGAAATGAGAAGTCAAGCAGCTGAAATGTATTCGACCAAATACATTAAAATGATTAAAATATCGATTACGTGAAATATTGTTACAGTACTTTTTTATTTTAAGGTTTCAGTCATCATATATTTATTTTGTTTATAAATTAGTAACTTTAAATTTGTTTACCATGTTACTTTCAAGAAATGTTTGTTCTAGCTGATGCAGCCACTGAAGATGGAGAAAATGCTTGCCGGAACTAATTGATTTTATTAATGGTTTACGTTTTTTCATTTGTGGTTCCTGTGCATTAATGACATCTATAATAGAAGAGCTCGGGATGAAAAACGGTTATCCACAGTGTTATTGCTCCTGTATTATTATAGCTTTCGCACACTTCCATCTGCAGTTCATGCACTGCGATTCTCAAATACTTGTAGTTTCAACTATAGCGAATGGTTGTCCGGTTGTTGTCATCTTTATGTGCCTCATTTACACCCTCATTACATTTTACTTTCAGCAAAAATGTTCTCTTGATTATATATCGCATACATTTCTACGAAGAGTATCACGCTTTACACCCGAACCCTTCATTTAAAATATAGTTCATTAGAAAAAAAACAGTAAAAGAGGAAATAATTAATATAATAAAAGAAAAATTACTATCTTTACAAACCCACTAGTTCGCATCTTGATTTGTCAAACATACCAACAAACATTAATCCAATGAAGTGAAATGAGACAGCAAGTAATGCATTAACTTGCAAGGCAAATTTTATCATGGTTCCCATCAGATTTATCATGCGTTCAAATGAATAAAACTCGCCACAATGTATACATTTTAAGTCACAATTGCTACAGCGCTAATTGGTACAGACCAACACTATGCAAATGCAAAAAGAACTCTACAGCACAGACACACACTCGTCCCCGCAACCACGAGCAGTGCGCGAGGTCGCGTAATGAGACCAACCCCCCGCGACACCAGACGCCGCGCGAGGAGGGAGGGGGGCGGGTCGTGTCGTGGGCCACATGTCGCCAGATTCGTGAGTCGACACCCTATCAATCATTGCGGCCCCTGCGACGCGCTCCTCTGGGGTCGCTGGAGGCGACAGGCGCTGGGGGCGAGGGGCCCCGGCAGGGGGCGGGGGGCAGGGGGACGAGCCAGCAGGCAGGGGAGACGGCGCCGAGGGCGAGAGGAAGGGTGTTAAGGAGAGGAATCCAGAAATGCAAATGTCAAAGGTACTTAGCCGAAGAAAATATTACATGAAGAATAGAGCAAGAAAGAGAGATAGGAGAGAAAGAGAGATAGGAGAGAAAGAGAGATAGGAGAGAAAGAGAGATAGGAGAGAAAGAGAGATAGGAGAGAAAGAGAGATAGGAGAAAAAAAGAGATAGGAGAAAAAAAGAGATAGGAGAAAAAGAGAGATTGGAGAAAAAGAGAGATTGGAGAAAAAGAGAGATTGGAGAAAAAGAGAGATAGGAGAAAAAGAGAGATTGGAGAAAAAGAGAGATAGGAGAAAAAGAGAGATAGGAGAAAGAGAGAAAGAGTAGGGAAAGCAGACAGTGAACAGTGGAATATGTCAAGGAGAGAAATTCAGAAATGAAAATATCGAACAGGAAAAGGAGATACTACTTGAGAGAAACCGAGAAAGAAAGAAAGAAGTTACGGAAGAGGTAAAGAGAGAGAGAGAGAGAGAGAGAGAGAGAGAGAGAGAGAGAGATGAAGAAGAAGAAGATAATTGGAAAAGGGAAGAAAAGAGAAAGCAAAGGGATGTACTGGGAGATGGCTAGAGATGGCCGTGCATGTGGCGAGCAGGAGGTCACCTAGGAAGGAAGTTGTGCTGTGTTTGGCGCATCATGAAAGCCAAAGGGACATGGGCAGGAAAGGACAGGAGAGAAATGCAGTAAGATACACAATTTGTGCAAATGACATGGAATGAGGATGGTAAACAATGTAATAGAACCCAGGAAAAGAAAGAAGTCACGGAAAAGAAAACTCATGAATAGAGAAATCCGGGAGGAAGTGAGAAATGAAGGAAAGGGCGGTGGGTGAAAATGGAGTAACAGAGGTGTGAGAAAGATTTCAGAAATATAAATGGTGTATGTGACTGAAGGTGAGAAGATCTGTTGGCTCGTGACAACGAATCTGAATATAAGGTGCACAAAGAATGGAGAAAGTCGAAGAAGAGACATAAGGAATTTCGAACGGAAAGAGAAAAAAACACTGTCGAAGGGAAATCGAGAGATAGGATTGCGTGAGAAAGAATGAAAGGGACAGAAGAAGAAGAAGAATATAAGAGGAAAATAAAGGAAGAATGGAAAGGAGGCAAGAAGGAAAGAAGGAATGTCGGAAAATAATGAATCAGTGTGTGAGCGACATCATTTGCATTACGAGAAATAGTAATAATTCAGTGTCGACGACTCTTCTCGTGTATTCCGCTGCCTAACTCTTTTGTAGTACAAGTTTTTGTTAAACCAACTTCCAGTGAAGTAAATATATTGACGGTTGTTGGTTTTTAAACAGACAGCTTTGGAGGGCCTTCTCAGAATCCAGAACGCGAGTTTGAAAAGGTCGCACTAAGCTATCAATTTTTCTCTTTATCTCAAGGTGATGTTTCAATTATCTCGCACTGAACCCGGAGGTTCAGGAAAAAAATTTAAGTGTCACAATGCCAAAAATCCCTCTCCTTATTAAACTTGAGATAATACCTTTGCCTCGTCGTTTCATTCTCAAATCAATTTTTCGTCGAAATTTGTTTACAGAAGCGATGAGCGTTTTATGAAATTTAGATACCAGGAAACGCAGCTTTCACCGTCAAAGGTTAAAAAACTCTGTAATTAAAAGAAACAAATTAACGCTTACAATCACTGAGAATCCAGTCATCCATGAACCCGTATCAAGACGAAAATCAGGAGCCGATGGATTTCGCTCGTAGCAGTTTTATTTATGGAACTGTAATCAAACACTTCGTGCGTGCCAGAATTGTTTTGTATCCTGACCCTTAATTTACTCAAACAGTAAGATATTCCAAACCATACTATATTTCGAACCGTCACTTAATACGAATCGTAAAGTATTTCGAACCCTAAGGCGTTCTGAAACTTAACGTATCCCAAACTGTTCCTTAACGAGTATCGAATACCCTGAACTGTAGTAAAAGAAGAAACAAAAGTAGAAGAAGTGGATAGATAGGAATGTGGTAACGTAAACGAGTGTGAAGCTTCGTTGGCGAGTAAGAAAGTAAACCCGTGCGATGGCGACCCGTGGAGGCAGCAGGCGCGAGGACGCAGTTCGCGTGATATGAAGAGCAATAAATTAAAACGCGATGGCGTGATTCATGAGGCCCCACCCGCAGGGCGAGGGCGTTGGAGGAGGCATTTCGGTGCCATCGGAATATGTTGCCTCCAATTAGAGCCTCCTGTTTCTGCGGGACGAGCTTTCCAGGAGAGGGGGGACATACTATCTTCTGCGGAGACAGATGTTCTCATTATGCCGGCGAGAGGAAATCATCTAACAGTATTTGTCACTTCTCTTGACTAAGGTACTAACACTATTACGTATTTCATTTATAATGTCTTTTGTGGTTTCCTTGATGGATGATTAGTAATGAAAGGGAATGTATGTCGTAACACGATGCTTGTCTTAATATTGAAGTGTAATTTGGAATTTAAAAAATTATAACGAATAGATTTGCAGGATATTTTTTCCTTCAATTTCGAAATTGTTCAGATAAAGCCATGGTTAATTCGAGATATTTGAGAGGTTTCTTCGCTGTAATTATAATTCCGAAGATAAATGCTTCTGAACTGCGATCTTAAAGGTGAAAATATATTTTCAAAGAAAATGCTTGACATAACATGTCATGATTTTTGTTTGATAAAATTAGTGTAGAATAACAAAACACAGCTGTCATGAAGATGTATGTTGACATTTTGGCATGGCAGGCTTTCCTCGAATAGAGGGTTTTCTTTCGGATTTAAAATATTATTCTCTCCCTTGGATATAGTGTAAATTAATGTAGATGTTTACGATGTAATGATTTGAGAGGCCTGCCGTCTCATCCAGTATATTTTTTTCAAATTAAATATTTTAACCATATCAATTATCAGAATAATGTGAAAATAATATATAATGTTTTCCGGGAAGGGATTGGCGAGGCAGCATGACGTCACGGATTGTGACGGAGCAGCCAGAGGGGTAGAAAAATCGCGAGCCAGGGAATACAAGCGGTATATACGGAAGCCATTGCTTTGAGACCATATTTGCAGTTCTATATTGTCCAAGTATATGCTAGTCATGTTAACTTTTTCTTTCCAACATACTATTTTCTCTTTTACATCAGCCTTCGCAGTGAATAACAACTAAATTTTTGGTTCATATCGGATCGTTTTGGTTGGTTTTATTGACGAATTTAGCATTGCACATTGTTAATGAATAAAATTATGTTGAATTGTTCTCTGATCTCCATTATTACGACCACTATTTTAGGACGTGCCCGATTACCTTTAAGCCGCGTGAGTCGTTATTATATGAAGCGCCGTGGCTCACTCCTCGCGAGGTGTCGGGGCGCTGAAACACGGCGCCGTGAACATGCAGATTGCCGTGTTTGCATACATCTGCGCTGCTGTCCTGGACGTAGCTTGCTCCCGCCCCTCCGCCACCCTTGTCCTATCTGGATTGTGGAGCTCCCTTCACACTAGTCCCCAAGAGAATGATGATTCGCATCTTAGATGATGTAATGAGTTCACTTCTGGTCGACGACAAGCATTTTTTATGGAAAAACAAATACTTGACAAGTTTTCCTCGCGAATGGAAGCAAAGCATGGTAGTCACAAGTCTAAAATTTTCAGCATATAAAAGACTCAACTGTATATGAGCCTCTTTAACTAAATTCGAAAACCGTCCATCGCCTCAGCAAATATTAGATATTAGTTATGTGGTGAAAGACCTACCTCTTGTCACAAGAGCATTATAACTGCAAAAGATAAGTAAAGCAATTGATTGCTGAAATTGCGATTGTTAATTCTCTATTGCAATTGCAAGTAAATGTCGGATGTAGAAATACTAACTGTTAGAACAGTAATTGGCATTTCTTACTCGCAAAATTTGATAAATGATTAGGTGTATATCAAATTTCAAACGACAATGTTTTGGAAATGCTGTTTGAAGTATTTAAAATAATGCAACAGTATTATCCACGTCAATTACCTCAATTTTTCTACAAAATAACATTCAATTTGTGTACAATAAATTGGACTATAACACGGAATTTCCACAACAATTTTTAAAGAACATCCTATTAACAAACCTGGTTATAGATTCTCAATCATTTTGCTCATAAACAAAAATACAATTCACCTGTTCATCAATATAATGCGACTTGTATGTATTAAATTGCAGAGTAGAATGAAGCAATTGAAAATAAATAGGGTTGTTTTCCACCTCAATGCATTGGAAACATTTTACTGTATGGCAATAATTACTTGAAAAATTGAACATTAAATTCGCCAGCTTTATCACTGATTTCATTAGCCTGTTATTATCTCACTTGAGATAAATAGACGACCATGTATCCTGTAACAATCCAACAGGCAAGTCAATATTTCAGTTGGTCAATATGAGCGAAGTAAGCATTAACAAGAGAATATAAAATGCAGCATTAATTACATTGACAGCTCTAAATTCAGAAATTGTATATAATGGATGCAAGAGTTAACAAAGCCTGTCGTGATTACGTGTTTCCGATGATGCTTCGATAGAAGAATACAAACGAGACAAATAAATACAGTTTGTAAAACAATACAACCAATGAGTAGCATTATTGAATGTATTGTATCATAATCCTGTATTTTAAAGATATGAAGAAATTAAATTGAAAATGCAGTAGAGAAAAACTTGAAAGTCGAATGAGACATTAAAAGGAACTGACGAAAGCACGTGTATTAAAAATATTTTAACACAAAATAAATTATAAGTGAGAAGAAACGTACATTTGTTAATAGATTAGTAATGAAATTGTAGAATTCTTTTCAAATCTGTCGCGTTTCAGCCATTCACGTCACGTGTATATCATTGTAAAAACGTTAATGACAGTTTCCTACTTCTCTGAGAATATTGATATGTCTAGTTGCCTGAAACAATTGTGCGAGCATTACACTCAAATTAAAATAGCACAAACCATCTTCCTTAGTTGCCAAATCAGTTTTGGGGGAACTATTACTTCTTTATGAGATGAGAAAATACAGAAAAAAGAATAAAGAGGAAAATACGGAAAAGAAATATAATTCGGTTGTGTGCGGAGAGCGCACAACGTATAAGTATCGCCAAAAGGTTTCCCTTCAATTGATAACGGAGAGATAATGAGAGAAATTAGTGAAGGGCATGAACAGAAGGATTTAAGAGATCCTAACAACAGAAATTTAAACAGACACTGTTAAAATTGCAATTCGAAGAAGTACGAAATAATATTTTATAATGCAGAAAGATAAACCCGTCAAACAAAAAAAGAAATGGAAGACAAAAATAAAAAAAAACGTTTATTGAGAGATTGACAGATTTACTCAGTACATGAGAGAGATAAAAAAATAAAGAGGAGAAAGGAAAAGAGATAAAGAAGAAGCGAATTTATTTGAAGCAACAGAAGAACATACTTTTACACTACACAAAACATTTCTGGGGTATCTAACGAAACCACACACATACAACCTCTTATATGGCTCCAAGCTCCATAATTTTCTTTAAATTTCTCGCCTATTGGAAATTAGTAATACAAATAGGAAATGATCTAGTACGATAACGGAATGAACCAATTGCTGATAAATATAGCCAAATATAATTCAAGAATATGACATCAATAAAGAATGCTGCATCGAATGAGAACAAAGGGTAAAAGAGAGAACGAAACGCCACTGGCAGAGGGCGACCACTGGAATCCAGCGGCGTGCGCGCGCGCCTGCGAGCGTGAAGTGTTAGGAGCAGCGCGCGGTAAAACAACATTTAAGCGCGAGGGAGGAGGCGGCTTAGCGGCAGCCCTGCGCGCGCGCACGCTCAAAAACAACAGCCGCTCCTCCGCGGCCGCATCGCCTCAAC
>BOPP01000036.1:3817074-3845668 GCA_017312745.1 Gryllus bimaculatus
ATCCAACTTGTCGATCTCTGATTTTCCCACCTATGATCTTTTTCTTCTTTTTTTTTTTTATTTTTTTCATATATATTCCTCGCGCCGCATCGCCTCAACGCCCCCCGCTGCCACCGCCCCCCGCCTCACACGCCCTGCGTCGCCTCCCCCGCCTCGCCCTCGCCGACTCCCCACCCCAACCGCTCCTCCCCGCCACGCGACACCGCCCCCCGCCACCGCACCGTCTACACCGCCACCGCACCGTTCCCCGCCACCGCACCGCCCCCGCACCACACGCCCCCTCCCCCACGCACCGCTTCCACCACCCCCCGCCCAACCGCACCGCCCCCGCCATCCGGCCCACTCCTAAACCCCCGCCAACCGCTCACCTTTCTTCCTCTACGCCACCGCACCGTCCCCACCCGCCCACCCTCTCCCGCCCGCCCGCGCCCGCACCGTCGCGCCCCTGCCCACCAGCCGCTACCGGCGGCGCCCCTCCCCCCCCGCGGCTGGCGCGGCGCACCGCGGTGCACCGGCCCCCAGCCCAGGTGCCGGGACCACCCGTGCGCACCGTCCCCGTCCACCCGCGGCTACCCGTCCCCGCCACACCCGCACGCGTCCGCCGCCACCCACCGTCCCCCCAGGACCCACCTCCCCGGCCCACGCCACCGTCCCCCGCCACTCACCGTCACGCACCGTCCCCCCAACCGCACCGCCCCCGCCACCGCACCGCCCCGCCACCGCACCGTCCCGCCACCGCACCGTCCCCGCCACCGCAACCGTCCCCCGCCACCGCACCTCCCCGCCACCGCCACCGTCCCCGCCACCCCCACCGCCCCCGCCCACCGCACCCCCCCGCCCACCGCACCGCCCCCGCCACCGCACCGTCCCCGCCACCGCACGCGCCCCACCACCGCACCCGTCCCCCCACCGCACCTTCCGTCCCCGCCACCGCACTCCCCGCCCACCGCACCGCCCCCCACCGCACCGTTCCCCGCCACCGCACCGTCCCCGCCACCGCACCGTCCCCGCCACCGCACCCTCCCGCCACCGCACCGTCCCGCCAACCGCACCTCTCCGCCACCGCACCGTTCCCGCCACCGGCACCCGCCCCCGCCACCGCACCGTCCCCGCCACCGCACCGTCCCCGCCACCGCAACCGTCCCCGCCACCGCACCGTTCCCGCCCACCGCACGTCCCGCCACCGCACCGTCCCGCCACCGCACCGTCCCCGCCACCGCACCCCCCGGCCACCGCACCGCCCCCGCCACCGCACCGTCCCCGCCACCGCACCGTCCCCGCCATCGCACCGTCCCCGCCACCCGCACCGTCCCCGCCACCGCCACCGTCCCCGCCACCGCACCGTCTCCCCGCCACCGCCACCTCCCCGCCACCGCCACGCCCCCGCCACCGCAACCGCCCCCGCCACCGCACCTCCCCGCCACCGCACCCGTCCCCGCCACCGCACCGTCCCCGCCCACCGCACCGTCCCCCGCCACCGCACCGTCCCCGCCACCGCCAACCGTCCCCGCCACCGCACCGTCCCGCCACGCGCACCGTCCCGCCACCGCACCGTCCCCGCCACCGCACCGTCCCCCCACCGCACCGTCCCCGCACCGCACCGTCCGCCACCGCACCGTCCCCTCCACCCACCGTCCCCGCCACCGCACCGTCCCCGCCAACCGCACCGTCCCCGCCACCGCACCGTCCCCGCCACCGCACCTCCCGCCACCGCACCTCCCGCGCCACCGCACCGTCCCCCCTCGCCCGCTCCGCTCTGCTGCTGCGCCGCCAACCTCCACCTCCCGGCGCCTTTTCGTCCTCCTGCCGCCACCCTCACCGCTCCCAGTTGCTCGCAGCCTTAACCCCCGCCGTTGTCCTCACTCCCCCGACGCCCTGTATCGAGCGTCAACGCCCCACCCGTCATCTCCACCGCCGCCTCACCGTTCCCAACCACTACTGACGCGCTCCAGCATTGTGTCTCTCCATCAGCCTCCTGACTTTGTTCCCCCTGCCACTCCCGTCACCCAGACACCAGTAGCCATTTGACCCCCCCCCTCCCCAACTGATTCCACCTCTGCCGGACCGCCACTTCTGCCACTGTTGCACACTGATGTTGTTACTGTTGTAAGCCACCTCCCGCTATGCCGCTATCACCACTGTTCCCACCGGCGCGACTGCCGCCATCCCCGCTGCCGTCCACGCCGTTGCCGCCGCCACTAGCACTGCCACTGTAGTCGCCGCACCGTGCCGCGCCGCACCGTGTCAAGTAGCACGCGGCTTCGCTCCGCCAACGCTCAACTCCGCCCCGCGGGGCGCGAACAGGATAAACAGCCGGAAAGAGGAGTTAGCACTTTATTAGAGTTGGGATTTCCTCTCGCCTCGACCCCGGACGAATAGCGCGGGCTAAATTATTTGAAGGAAATAATTCCGGGACGAATTGCTCTAAAATTCGAGAGGAATTACTAGCGCGGTTCGAAATCGGTAGCATTCAGATTCAGGAAAGAAGCTTTTGGTAAATTCTGAATCGGTACTACTGGAGAACTGGAATCGGGGCTCATCGAGAACGCTGGTCGTGTTTGTTAACAGTGTTTTGTAGGTTGCAGTCGCTTATCTTCCAATTGAGTGTTCCTTTATGATTGCAAGTTGAAATACTGGATCATGCAAATAATCAAGTATAAGTGTTAACGTACTTATTCCCACTATAGGATGAAATTCTCAATGCACTTCATTTCAGAATAATATATTATTACGTATTCAAAACTCTAGACAAATCACAGCTTGGGTTGTGAATAGAATTAACATCTTTCGTGCTTATGAGTGCCGTATGCCATTTTGTGAAGAATTCAATTTATTTTTAAAGACAAAGGAGAGTGTGAGCGAGAATGCCTCATTATTGACTCTTGCGTTTGTTCATTCAAGGATTGGGTGAGAATTCAGGCCTTAACACATACTTTTTCAGTTAATACGACTGCTTCAAATTTAATTTGGAGATATTTTTGTGGCACGAAGTTCTCATGTCTTGTGCTAGTCCATAATTCATTCAAATAACTAATTCAAAAAGACACACGGCGATAGAGATGCTCTAAAACTATACTAAGGAAAACGATTCTAAGTTAAATTAACACAAATAATTGCTGACCACCAAACACACCAAAACGTCTTAGATACTTAGCAAAATCTGATGGTTGAAAATACGTTAAAAGTGGTTTCTCTGAAAGAATGGTGCATGGAAGACCAGAAAATTAGCAGAGGTAAATAAATAAAATGGATTTTTGATGTTAAGATGAGCAAAAATAAGTAGCCATGAAATACCACCGCCAATAGATGGCAATGCGCAATTGAAGAAAAGTAATATATTTGTTTCCAGGATACTTACGCATATTATAATTCGTGAACGTACACACATATTTTGCGGTCTAGAATTACAAAAAAAAATATTGGAAACATGACATACTATTGTAACGTCTGGAATTCGACAATCCAAAGATATATTTGACATTATTCCAACAAACTTCTCTGTCGCAAATAAACTGAATGGGACTGAAATATTTAACTCCGTTTATTTTATAATGATGTTTCGTTAGCTGATACTTTTCATGTAATTTCAGTATCTCTTTTATACCCACACTAATATATTATTTTAGTATATAGTTTCTGTCCATTTCAGTACGAAATACATCACTACGGTAACGTAACGTAAAAATACACAAAAAGGAATTTAATCAATTACATCTATTGATGAGGCAAATTTGTTAAAACAATAAACAAAATTCCGTTCATTTTGCACCTCCATAATTCGGTATGTCCGTTGTATGCATAGATCTTCCAAAAGTCTATCTACCCTGTGTATACTCTCGATCATTTTATAATAGAAATCTGTTACTATACTGCGCATCAAACTGTACAGATTTTACGCAGATCCGAACATTCCATCTACAAAGCAGCATTGCTTCAGCTATTTCTCTAACTCCACCGAAACGGAAGAAGGTGACAAGGCGATTCCGCTAGGTTTTACGGGCGTACATTTAAAGCAATAAATTTCTGGAGCGGCTGAGATCTGCTCGGCGCACGGCAGCGGCTGCGAATGCCACCGCGGGCGGCGCTGGCGGGGCGGTGGCGGCGGTTGCTGCAACGGGCTGATAAGCCTATCAGCGAAGTGCGCAGCGGCGCGAGGCGGACTGGGTGTGGCAGGTGGTCGGCGACCGCGAGGTCATGGTCGAGGGCACGTGACTCCGGACGTTTTCGTGTCCCCAGGGTCACCACTAGCTGGTGGTGACGCGAGAATTTATTATCCCCTTTCGGTGAATATGTCACGGTTCTACACACATGCCACTAATGTTATCCTTTTGAACTCTTAATGAATAAAATTACGGTTAAAGATCAGATGGGGTACTATAACACTACTTCGATTATTTTTGAAAACTGATTGTTTTTATTATCGAAAGATTTTGTCTTATGTAAATAACATTAATGCACATAATTGTGATCTTTATTACGTAATAAGTCAATTTCAATGTCTTATGAAACCATGTTGTAGGTAAATGAACAAACTAGCATTGATTAGGTAATCATGAATTTAAGATGCAAAGGACTTGCTGCAATAATACCAGTATTTAGTTTATACAAACTACGCTTTCAATTATACTATATCGCATTTCTCATCGAAGACAAAGAGGGAACGATAGACAACATGCTAGAGCAGGTGGGATATTTTGTTAACACTGGCACTAATTACTTATTTTAAAAAGAGAATTGAAGTTTGAGTTTTCTCTAATGTAAAAAATGTAAGCAACAAGTATTTGGAACATTAGTAAAATATAATTGGAAAACAGGTACATTCATACGTTTTTAAAATCTCTCTTGGGATTTGCAGAATTGCACGCAGTTGTCAGAAGTTAAGTGGATTGTGCTTTGTAATTATTAGTATATTTTAATCACACGTACAAATAATGAAAGTAAAATATACTATCAGCCGGGATCTTACACTTTCGTCTTGAGGGCCTGTTGAAAGTAGCGAGTTCAACTCCATCAAGGTTGATTTGATATATTAACAAATTTTAATTGAGAACATCTGTGAGTTTGGGTTACCTGACGAACCAATACAATTCATAGGCCGATTGCTGTAATCAGTGAATTCTCTGATCAAGTCAAGACGAATGTCCGATTTTGTAATTATGTATATGGCTGTATTCCTCTTTCTCTGGTACGTGATATCCACAGGTCGGCTTGCGGCTAGTCCCCTAAACGTAGCTTCAGCACTGGGGCACTTCCCCACTCAGGACAAGCTCCCGGCAAGAGCCTTGGAAAGATTTTACAATGATCCAGTAAATTGGCCCTGCGGATAACTGCGCGGGACTAAAACTTGGAAAAATATACTCGGGCTAGTAATTAAAAAAGTGTAAAGAATCTGACACATTCAAAGTAAAGTGTAAAAAATCAGACATTATAATATACCTCGATGTGAAATATAATTTCTTTGAACATATTTATCCAATATTGAATTTAAAAATAAACACAAAATATTGGTACAATTTAAGGCTGATATATTATTACAGAAATCAGATTTAAAAAGATATAAAACAATTTTCAAAATCTCTATTGAAAAAACATAGTCGAACACAGTATGCACTCTAAAAGTTTGCGTTGACAATTATGAAACTAATGACAAAGACAAATTATATTTATATTTTTGAACATACAAAGCTTATTACCTCTTTCATTTAAATTTCATCATTCAAATATTTTAAAATGATCTTAACACAACGTTTTCCATAATTATCACTTCCTATTGATATTAACAATTTTCTTAAGTATTCAAAGAATAATACAACAGATCACTGTAATATTAATAAGTATGAATAATAGTTAGATTGCTGATTTTTGTCCTAATGTTCGAACGTTAAAAAATTGTATGTGATCAGATATTTAATTGTTTATCTTTCCATCGGTTTAATTTCTCCGTTGTTTTAATTAACACTTTTGTATTTACAATAATTTCTAGTAAGTATGTATAGTAACCAAGAGAAAGAAGATGTAACTAGCAGAAGAAATATCGTTCCGCTTGACTCAAATCAATACTGAGCCTTTTTGACGTACCTACCTTCTGACCTTGCCCTTTGAACCGTCTCACTTTCGGAAACGAAAAGATAAGAAAGTAAAAAAGAGTAAATTTACTTCTTTTTATTGTTATTATGGAAACGCAATGTCATTCTTACACTCGACAGAATCTTAAGCTCTCTTCCTAACTGGCTAAGTTGGAGAACGATAGGTACACGAAGTGAAATAATGATCGCAGCCTTTACAGAGTCCTCCAACTTCACGAAACTGCGGAAACTTTAATAAGAGCGAACTTGAACGTGAAGTCGCTTGTCTCTGGAGCGCTCCCCGTCTTCATTTATTATTCAATCTCGTTTCAATTAGCAATAAGACATTAGTAATGTGATAAAATAATGTTTAGCCTGAGGAACTCCATCCCGGGAGGAATTAGAATGGAGTGGATCAGTGATAAGTACGGGCGGCAATGACGACAGTCTGATTTTGCAAATCTTTGCCAGAACGACAGAAAGTCGAAGCCTGAAGGAAGGAAAATACTTCAACTTCCGACCAAATGACGCCTCTCATCCGGCGATGGCGTTTCTACAGGTCACCTTGTTTTCACAGACATTTTGGTTTAAAATGAAAAGAAAGTTCCTTCATACGCGACCTTTTGTTAAAAAAATACTGTAGCATCATATAAACACATCAGTTACTCTAGGCTGATAACATTACATACCTTCCAATCTGTCTATAATATTGTAATATTAACATTTTAATAAAATCCTTAGATTAAAAAAAAATAATTAATTGCCTTCATAGCAAAAATAAAGATACTATTTGTTGAAAGAAAAAAAGTAAACGTGAATATACACTTATTAATTTAGATGCATCAGAATGGTGGTAATGAGGGCTTGTTGCAGAGAAATCAATGTACTTTTATGTGATGTATGTGCAGCAGTCATATGCTTCATTTCCTTCTCATATTATACTTGGAAGGTATGAATTCCACAGCATTATTTTCACAAAATATTTAAATGAAAATTAAAGTAAACAGAAAGTTAAATAGTACAGTGTTCAAAAGTCATTAAAATAAAGAAATAAATGGCAAAATATAAACTAATTTATTTTCTTCATTATTAAAACGAGCAACAAGCATCACTCTCCTAAATATAACATTGTATTATTTTTTCCGTCATAATTAGCACATTATCACATTTATTTCCCCATATTTCCCAAGTAAATATGCGAAAATAGTTCGCATCAACAATTACAGATTATTAATGGACAGACCACAACACTGAAAGATAATCGGACACTCTGAAACACATTTCGAAACAAACCACAGTTACAACGATCGAAACACAATTAATTCACATCGTCGATAACAAACCTTCCTAGATGATTACACCACTAGAAACGCTGTGTACTTTACACAACATATCGCTGAGCGAGTTGGACCGGATAAATCAATGACTTGCGCGTATCGAAACACCAACATTCAGCATATTTCGGCATTTCCCTCCGATTAGCGAGCATTTTTATTTTTGTTTCTCTCTCCCGCCGCGCGGTAAAATTCGCACAGCGGCGCGGGGTGTATGTAGTTCGGGAAGTGGCCACTCCCAGTAGTATGCCGCGCGGCGCGACTGTGTGGTGCATCTCGACGCTAACTCTGTCGCTTTATAGACGAGACAACGCGCTCGCGTCCCCATTAAGTGAGAAGATTGTGCAGTAACTCAACGGCCAGCGCGCGCGCCACGTTGGCCGCCAAACAACAGAGCCGGGCGTCATGAAAAATTCGAATTAAAACGGGTTTCGGCCTTTTGTTTTGGCACTCCGTTAAAAGTTTTACCTGTTCATTCGCTTTTTATACGGAATCCATTCAGGTTTTATCAACGCGGTTGCCGGGCCATAAAGACCGGTAATCTCGCTTCAAAAACGAGAGAAAAATTTGTATTTGTTTCATTACCTGGGGGTTAATGCAAATGCCTCCGGTTGTAATAAGATTAGGGGTGACATGAAAACATTTCAGCGAATGTTATAAATCGTAGGATTATCAGGAATCAAAACAAAAAATTAAAATGTACTGCAATTGTAATAGAGAACTTGAGTGGAATGTTAACCAGGAGCTCTACAGTCCCTGGGGTCCTATTCTAATTCCATAAGACACTTACTTTTTCTTAATGATATGAAAACAATACAGAATAGCTGACATGATGGGAATAATTATTCAAACGCAATAATAATAATAATAATAACAATAATAATAATAATAATAATAATAGGTTGACTCTGTAGTTATTTTTTACTTCATATGATTCACGTATACAATATTATTTAGGCGAAGGGAACTTTTCGTTAAATATTTTGAAGACATTGAAATTCATTTCGTTTTCAATTGAGATAAGACACGTCCATATTTTGCAAATTTATTGTAGTAAATAACTTGGCATTTATTTTTCAACAATTCCGCTCTGTCATAACTGCTATTGATTCACTGTATTTGTATTTTAAAATTAACATGCCCTACATTTTATTATTGTGCCTAACAGAGTTAATCTTTGTTTAAGAGGAGTTTCCAATTCATTTAATTAAATTACAGTTTATAACTGAATTGTGATTTTATTTTTTGCGTGTAGTTTAATTTTAAATGCCCAAATAACCTTATAAATTTTAATTGAACTCTGGAAATTCTGAAATCTATTGTATTTTCTTCTAATTATTTCTATTTCTTTCGTATTTTCAATTTTCAAATGATTTTGATAGTCAATTACGAAAAAGGTAACTTTTTAACCTTTGGCAAGAAATGGCATCCAACATTTAATGATTTACTTTAAAGCAAACAAATGGAATTATAACATATTGAAATGAATAAAAAAATTAAATCATATTAGTAAAATCGGACGATATTCTCGTGACAGGTTATTCAATATCTAATATAAACCTAGTCAGCTCAGTAGGATATCTGCCAGTAGAAGCTGCGCTTTAGGGCGAAATCGCGACGGTTTGGGGGAGCTTTGCCGCTATGGCGGAGGCGGGGGTGAGGTGAGGTTTGGTGAGGGATACGACGGGCTTCACGTTTATAAACACCCCCACGCCCCACCGCCGCCGCCGCCGCCGCCACCGCTCCGACGCGTCCCAGACCGCCGGCGGGCCGCAAAGCGAAGGAGAGTTAATGCAGCGCCTACACGCATCCACAAGCACAGCCGAGGGGATGGAAGGGGGTGCAGGAAGATGAGGTTGGAACCACCCCGCACTTGCGACGCTACTAGAAATGCTGGAGGCATCCCGGGCGTGTTAAGCTCGAATCACGCATCGAACATCGCGCTGATGTGGTGTGCATCTCGCCGAACGCCACCTGCTCAAAGGACAGCGGTGACGGTGAGTTAAAGTCGAAGCGACGGAGAGACAACGTTCAGACAACGTTCAGACAACGTTCAGACAACGTTCAGACAACGTTCAGACAACGTTCAGACATCGTTTACATATCATTGACACATCGTTGAGGTTGCGTCGGTACGAAGTTAGATCGTCGTTGGAGCGATGTTTGTGCAACGTCGGTGCGACGACGGTGCGACGACGGCGCGACATTGATGCGAAACAAATATAACGGAATGAGCTTGATCACGTTGACACTCATTGGCCGAAACTAGTTTCCTGTGGAAACCTGCTCTGCGAAAAACAATCGTAAAATCCTCTCGTGCAGTAGCGGCTGTCCATCCCCAAATCGGCCGCACGCCGAAAACAGAGCGGCGCCTAGCGCACCCCTTTTCGCTTTCCGTGGACACGGGGCCTCGCGGAGGGCGCGGGCGCGGGCGCGGGCGCGGACGCGGGCGGCGGCATGCGCTATGTAAATATCATAATCAATACTTCCGAACGCACACTTGCCACCGGCGAGCGGCGGATACAAAATTCATAGCCGATCTGAGGACCGGGCTCGCTGTCGGGCGGATGGCGGTCGAGCAATAAATACAGATATTATTTATGACCGGAGGGACCGGCGTGGGGCGCGGCGATGGAAGCGGCGCGGGTGCCGGAGATGCCGGCGCTGGCTTAGGCCTCCAGAGCAGGGTCAGCTGTGGAGGACACGGATGGAGGAGGTTGACGTACACATTGTAGTGAGGGTGTTGGTGACGGTGATACTGGCGGTACTGGTAGTAGCGGCAGTAGTGCTAGTGACAGTAGAGGTAAGAGTGGGGATAGTGACGGTAATGAATGTATAAGTAGATGTGTCTGTAGTGACGGCAGTGGTGGCACTGACGGAAGTGACGGCATTAGCAGATGTGTCTGTAATGACGGTAGTTGCAGTAGTGCTGGTATTGGCGATGGTGTCGTTACCGTAGTTGGTGGTTGCAGCGATAGTGGAGAGAGAGGTGTCAGAAATGGTGGTGGCTTTACAGAAGGAACGGGATTTGGTTGTAGTTAAAGTAGTGTCCGATGTGATGGTGAAGGCAGTAGTACTAACACTTGTGCCGGTTGTCACGGAAGAGGTAGAAGTGGAGAAAATTGTGATTGTGATAGTAATGCTAATTGTGATGTTGTTGCTAGATAAGGTGGTAGTTGTGATGGAAATCGGGATTGGGATAGCATCGACAAACCATAACTTTTAATACGTGACCGTGGTGGCAGTTGTAGATAGTATGCTAGCAATGAAAATGCAGACTTCAGTCATATTGAGAGGATTTGTGAATGGATGCCCCTTGGTATGATCAGGAGAAGGTCGTGGTGGTGGCGGTAAAGCCAATGGGGAAAATAGTGAAGGAAGTAACAGCGGTGAGTGCGATGGAGAACGTGGAGATGGTGTTTGCGGAGACGGCCTGGAAGAGGTACTGAAAAACGCTGAAGGAGAGGTAAATTTGGTCTCGAGGATAGTTGAGGATAATGCGGGAGGTGTAGCCTAGATCAAGCTATTTTGAAATAATGTATTAACAACAAAGGGAAAGTCAGTTTATTTTTAAACCTTTCCATACAAGTAAGTTACTAATGGTCAAAGCTGTCGATGTCATCACAGTAAATAAGGCGTACTATATAAACTTAAAGTTCGCTTAATGGAAATCGTAATGAAAGTTTTCCTTAATATAACTTTAAAAATACTTAGTTATAGTCAGACAACGTATAGATCAAGGTTAGAGTGTTCTTTGTTCTAAGGAATGAAAGAAAATATTGCAAAATCGGTATTTCTTAGTTCACTTAAAATTAATAATTTGTTTAGCCGATGGGTGCATATGGTAATTTTAATTCACTAAAAATCTTTCTTCAAAATGCCTTTTTCTTCTGCAGAAACTCAGAAATATCACGTGACAATTTATTAGCGGTTGCATCGGTCAGTATATTCAAGAAAACAGTTTAATCATTATCGTGAAAAACATTAGTTGCAAACTTGCACACGAAAAATATAAGATAGCTTTTTAAAAAAAATTGTTTTTGATTTTTGGAACAGTAGCACATTCTACATACCGACATAAACCGCGGAGGTAAGATGGAAAAAATGTCTTTGGCAGATACAATGGAAAAAAAAAATCTTTCCCCTAAAACCTGTGTCGTCGCTTGTTTCCTACTTTCGTACAAGCGTACACCTCCCTCGTGGAAGGCAGAAAAGGCATAAATCCAAACGAATAAAGTCCGCGAAGCACATTTCTCCAGTGTCGAGAGATAGCCTTTGTAGCCGGAAACAAGCGAAGTAAATTCACAGACGGCGTATCCGTCGCCATCTGGCGAGGCCGGGGTGTAACATATGCCCGCTGATAACAGCAGCGCGCAGCGGGCTCCGCGTTTGTCGCGGCCGTCGTCACCACCGCCCGCGCCCCGACCCGACCCTCCCCTCTGCCTGCTCCCACCGCCGCTGACGCTGCCCTCTTTGTCGGCAACGCAGAGACGGACGGTGTCGTTGTGTCGTGGTGACTCCACCACCACCATCACCACCACCACCACCACCACCACCACCACCACTTTCCTGTCGCTATCCTGTCACCGTCGTACGCCAATTCACCGACACCGACATCAGCACCAATACCGTCATCGATACCACCACCATCGCCAATACTTCCATTATCTATACCAAAATCGTCACCACAACCGCCGATACCATCATTAATATCGATATCACCATTCTCACCGATTCCACCGTTGCCACTACTGCTTACCTGTTCTCAACTTCTGTCTACAATGTTTTTATCAACATAAGTGTATATTTACAAACAGTACTTTAATTAGGTAATATACGTGAAGATGTATTGGTATATTAGTGAAGAGTTATTGGCGTTTAAATTAGAGTAGAAATAAAAATGTATTTCCAAGGTCTTGTAAATGAATATTTGGTTGAGTGTTGGTAAAGACAACTAGATTTCTTTGTACTCACATATATGATGTTTCTGAAAATGTAATTGTAGTAAAATGAGTTACTTGCGATATACTTGAATTATAAGATTTTATGTTCTGTGTAGTAGCAAAAAAATTTGCAGTTTCCTTTCAGCATTCCTTGGCCTTTTGCTAAATCTAGGAATTCGAAAAGTATCTACAATTTAATACTTCACGCTACATGCATCCCTCTCTCTAGTTATGGAAATACACCCAATGCTAGTTTCTGTTCTCCTCAAATTCCTCCATAAACTCTCCAACGTGTTGGATGCAACGTGGAAATGCCAGTGTTTGGCACTACTACCAAATAAAATATTTCTTACATCCAGAAACAGTCTTATATCTGAATCGGAAACATTTTCTCGTAACACCGTCTCTTCTCACTACTAAGAACTACGACAAAACAGGAACGATTGTGCTGTTGCAGCCCCGCAAAGAACTGCTACCATCGAGTCCCCATCGTCGCATGTTCCCGTGTACACAAAATGCATCAGCGCCTTTACGCTAACTGCGACTCCATTGGGCTTGGAACATTAATAATCCCTTACCTAGTTGTGCTAGCATTACAAACGTTTCCTTTTTATTATTACTACGATAATTTTATCTGTGGTCATCTCCTGCTTTTTCCTACAGGCTAGACATTGCTTTATTCTCGATCTGTCCTATTCACACACCATCGCCTTTTACAACATACGAATTTCACGTTCATCTATTCCAACGTAACACCTGTTCATGCAGTTCTAGATTTCGCAAGTTTGTTTTATTCCGCCTAAACAACTGCTTCCCCTTTTCTACATCTACCCTTACTCCAATCGCCTCTCTCCCGACCTTCGACTCCGCTACCCGCTGCAAACCCTGTCGCGCCACCGACAGTTCAGGCGCTGCCGAACAAAAAGAAGGCTGCGAAGTTGGAGCCGTTGCAGCAGCGCCTTCGATGGTAAAATATGGCGTCGATATTTCTGCATTGTTCCATCAGCGGCGGCGAGTGCGAAGACAAATCGCGGCCTCTCCTTGGGGTCCCGAAGTCTGCCCCCCTTGTGTCCCCCCTCTCCGTCTGGCCCTCTTGGCGGCTGAAGTTGCAGTTGTCCTCGTTTTCGCGACACGTTCTCGGAATGGCAAATTTATCGGACTATTTTACTTTTCGCTGTCTTACACTATGTGATAAGTACAATAATATACTATTATCCGTCAGGAAAGTGTCTCGACACTGGGCCACCTAATAAAAATTGTATTAATGTTGGTAGCAAAGAGATTACAGGGAATCAAGTGAAGGGGAAAACACTTCCACCATCTGTTATGATCGTGGTGGGTGCGATATTTACCTTTTTCTTTTGTTACTCGTTAGCGCATAATTTACTAATCAACATAATTTTCGTTGCAAGTAGCAAGGTACAGTGGACACACTTTTCTGGTGCGCTGTATATCTCAACATATCTACACATATCAGCACTACGTGTTTTACTTACTGCTGATAATATCATAACAATTTTATTCAATATTCAATTTAAATGTTAATATGCGTATATCTGATCCATATGGTATCTTCATATACGTTTGCATTTCTTTTTCAGTTTATTATTTTTTTCTATTATTTTGTAACATAATTCATATTAAATAGTAAATTCTACTATCTGATGACGATCGCCGTTCAACAGAAAAGATATTAGAAAATAAACAAAAAGGGGTTTGCACAGAACTGGTCTGAGTTTTTCAATTATTTCAATCTTTTTCACAGCTAAAAGGTTTGTAAAATGAGTCTTCAAAATTGAGGGAAATGAGAGAAAACTACTTCTGGTTCTCATTGCTGATATGGTGAAAAAAACAAAGAATAAAATAATAGTTTGTGATAAAATAAAGTAGTAAATCACCTAATTACTAATCGAACACAATATAACTGATAAGAAATTGAAATTTTACTGCTCTCCCAGAAACAGAAGATAGAGTGAGATTGTTAAAGGCAACTTGACAATACCGGTAACATAAACATGGGCCTTTCAAACTAAAGATCACAATGAAGAAACTTAACAAATTACAAAATGTACAATACCACCATCCCGCTCAAGAAAACGTAAAGAATTTAAATAGCAAAGTTCTTAATTGTTTTATGAAATAACCAAACCAAAAGTCTTCGCTATCCAGATATATCGACGTAATATTAAGTCTCGCGCTGTATCTTCAAGGAATTTTTAAATACTCATCGCATGTAGTGAATGCGGGAACACGTAATAGATACAGCTCCACGCCAGAATCTGAACTCAAACGTCAGCTCTCGCAGGTAAGACGAGACTCTTGTCGGTAAAACTACCATGAAATGTTAACACAATATCAAGTAAACGTGATAATCTGCTTACAACGTAACCTGCAACATGAGAAAGGACTACGAACACATTAAAACAAGCAGTATCAAATTGCTCTGCACAAGGCCGCAGTCTCAAGAACGAACTGTTCACTGTAAATCCAACCATACTCGCTCGTGAAGTAAGGTCACTGTAGAATACATTTTAAAATTTATAATATTTTGGTTTCGTAAATTCTATCGGAAACCGAATAATTAATTTTGGTAAATCTCCTGTCTAATTTAATAATAAATGTTTATGTCATTGTGTTTTTATTATTCAATACATTAATATGACAATATATGGTAAAACTCATTTTATGATCTTGGAAATGAGATAAACATGTAAGAACTATATAGCAGAGATTGCAAGCAAATTCTATTTAAAAATAATCCAACTTAACCCATTAATAAATAAAAAGTTCGTATTAAAAATGAAAAACGGAGCAACATTTAACAAATCTACAATTTGCGCGTTTCTCATCAACGCTGGGAACGCGCTGCAAATTCACACAAATAAATTAGAAAGAAACTAACAAAATTCCCTTCACTGATTACCTTGGCTTCCTGGTTGATTCCTAATGCACACATCCGAAAGGAGAAACGCAGTAGATGCATTGAAGATTAAATGTTAAAAAAATTATCGAAATATACTTAAAGGCGGCCCCACACTTTCGGCATTCGCCGGAAAGCGAGCGACTACTCGTTTAAATTCGAGCAGTCCATGTGCTCAATCAATGTTCGCTACCTTTGATGCATGCAAAAGACCGACACGTGATGGGGTGAGCGAGTACCGAATGTTCATCTCGTCCGTCGTCCGTCGTCGTCCGTCGTCCATCCCGTCGTTCATCATGCAACTCGTCCACAATGCTCGGGATTCAGCGAACAGAAGTTCGCTACTCGCGTAATATGAGGACTAGCCTTGAAGGTTCTTGTAGAAAACTAAAGCTCAACCTTGGGCGCACTGCTTATCTGCAACCGTTCAGTATATTGTCGCGCTATCGAAAATGCTACATTCTAATTAGTCTTAAATGTAAATAAGCAATGAATATAGATTAAGACATAAGCTCAAGTAAAAATACTTGTACCCTTACGTGACTGATGTACACTGAAATATATTCAGTGTAATATATGTATTGTAAATATTAACCCCCAAGAGGCCTGAAGGTCCAAACGGTTTGCAATTATTTTTTTTAATTATCTTGGAAAGACGATATCTCAATACGTTTCACAGAAATTGTACCCAACTCGACCAGCACTTTTACGACTACAAAAATTTCGAAACACGAACACAGCACGAACAACAAACGACTGAAAAATAACAAAAAACCTTCAAATTTCCACAACAAAAAGTTGGTCACGATGTCTAAATAAAAGAACTCTTCCTTGAAACGCATTTCCAAGAAACAAATCGTCAACTCCTGGCATTGAGACTGTCTTCCGTCACAGCAAAAATTTTCCGCACGGTAAATGTCGGGCAGATCATTTCTGTATTACAATACAAGTCCCGAGCGATCCGTTTTTGGGAATTAAATAGGAAGAGCGCGGGCCGCCGGTCGGGGAAGGGTGAAGACGCCGCCACCAGTATCGAAATTTCCCCGCCTCGCCCGGGGCGCAGTCATTTGTTTGAGAAGCGCTCGCGGCGTCAGAGTGGTACTACAGCCGACCAATTAAAAGCGAACGTTGGACGCCGCAACGACAATGAGAAATGCTGAAGAGAGGGCAATGAATAGGGTGAGGAAAAGAGAAGGTAATCTGAAAAACGCGCGGAAGGGACGGTGAAGCCGTAGTTTTTGAATCAAAGGTCGAGCCGTAGATTGATATGTGAAGAGTTGTTATAAGAAGGAATAACTAAAATAAATTTATAAATGTGTTTATAGCTGGAGTTATAAAAATATTGAATATAGTTTTACTCTTCCTGCCATATCTGAACTCAAATGAAGTTCGATTCTGGAGATTTTAATAAGTATTGGAATTATGTGAGATATTATGTATTGGAGTTTTTGATAACTGTCAGAACGTTCAAATACACTACAAGACTCTTCGTCCACGTATATAGAAAATATTATTATTATTATTATTATTATTATTATTATTATTATTATTATTATCAGAAGAAGAAGAAGAATCGGGCCAATAATCACTCTTTTAATGTAAAATTTACATGTATATCGTTGGTCAAATACTTACTATCTCCTGTTTCCATAACTGATATTACGTGACACCTTCATATAAAGTTTCGGAAAGTCATTATTCACACAGAAAATTTCGATTAAAGAGTAATATTGTTTTATAAAAATTTAATTAACTACAATATCTCAGATCTCTACATTAAAAAAAAAATTATAAACTAGTATGGCGTGGATTCAGATAATACAAACTTGCAATCATCAAATGAAATTACTGTAGTGTAAATACAAAGAAAACAAATATTTGATATCATCCTGAAATAGCAAAAGTTTTTTTCACAGACTGTTTTCGAATGAACACCTTTATGAGAGACTGAAAAAATAAAACACACAAAGTTTGAATGAAGTTATAACAACACATTTCGAAGCAAAAGTCATTGGCTCTAACAAGAGAGAACAAAAATAAATGGAGGTATGAGACCTCTTCGAGACTCAGCTTGCAAGCATTACGTCGGAGTTAACACTGAAATCAAGAAAATGAATGCCGAAAATTCAAAGGTATAGAAAGAAAATGTAGAGTGAAAATTTCGACTTATATTCGTAAAAAAAAGTAAATTGAATTCTGGATTTGACCATCCATCCATACGATCTCTCGAACAACGGTGATAAAAATAATGAACGTGAATAAGCAATGGAGTTGAGAGTCTTTTCGCTTGCTACATCAGACTTGTTATTCAACGATCTCAACACACTTGCTACGTAAGATTAATAAGATTAAAACAACGAAAATTTGTCTATATATCATTAAGTTAAATCAGAACGTAATTGAAGCTCTTATGTGGATAACACGCCGATTTTAATGCGGGAAGCGGTACATGCAGACTAAATTTTATCATTCAAAGAAGTAAGATATGGATGATTTTTTAGCTCACTTTAGATTATTTCATCGGACCTGCTTAGCCTTAAGACCAGCGTATTGGAACATCGTAGACGTCATGAAACATACCTGGAAATTCACTGTTGCATAAGAAATATTTACAGATGTGTCTTTCTGGATGATATGTCTCTTTAAATTTTCCACAGGTGTCAAAATATTAGTGATTTTGTTTGAATGTGTTCTTCTTAAATGAAAAGAAAACGAATAAAGGAGAATTTGTGGAATGAAATAGTAATTATTAATGACAGAAATGTGGTGAGAATCAACGAGTTTGAAATTGCTATTGTCTCAAGGAAGTTCTGAATCCGTAACCCTCTGCAACTAATTACCGCAATCGAAGATTAAGTTGCGTTTTATTGTGAAAGAAAAAATGGATAGTCAATTTTTCTGCAATATTCCTTACACGTTTTGTGGAATTAATACCAAAAAATTATAACTACATAGTGATTACCTTGTAGTACTATAACAATGAGAGTATCCACTTAATTTATTGATTGGTATTAATATAACGCTTAATGAATAAACTAGTTCAGAACTAAAGTTTCATTTAGAAGTGGAAGAAAAACCACACATATTTGAATATTTCGATATATTCTCGTAATGTAATAATACTCAGGTAATTTTAGTATTGTTTTGTGATTGATTGTGGCATATGTGAAATATTATATCTATAGTATAAGTATCTACGTAATTATTTTTCATTTATTTTCATAGTACATTCATGTACTTGCAAATATGTTACTTCCTTGGAATTCATTTAATATGAATATTTTTCGAATATTAGATAAATGAAAATAGTTTTATATTATTTATTACATAAACAGCGCATTTATATTAAACGAATACGTCTACTGAATTATATGAATTGAATTATATTAATATAACATGCTTAGTGCAAGTGCGAAATTTCGGAAATATAGCAAAATGCGAGTACATGAATCATAATGATTCCTTTCAAGAAATAATGAACGTTAATTTGTCTACTTTCTGTATCCAAAAAGAATAAATTATTAAACCCTCAAATTATTATTAATCCCTCAAGTTATTGTAAATCCCTCAAATACTGATATTCCTTGATCCCAAGAAAATTAATAATACACGTATCGTTTTATAGGCATATTAACGTACTGTACATTAATAGCACATTTCGATAATATTAACAGGAACATATGTAATTTAGAATTCACAGTCTCTTTCTAATGTGATTTAAAATAATACAGTCAATAAAGTCAGAAGTATTTTACAATATCATAAAATTTTGAAATATATAAAAAGAACCAACACATGTTTCTTCACTTCACATATAACTTCACTCTGATTTCAGCAAACATATGTACATTAAGTCATGAGGATTAAAACAGTATGAGGGAAACGCAAATTAGCATAGGATCTATTGTAAGAAAATCGATTTTCAGTCATTAAGTACTAATTAAGTCATATCATAGAACAGGAAAAAGTCGCTCGCATTTCACCAAGGAGGCCCGGGTTTGATACCCGTCGATTCACGGACAATCACACGTGAAATTTGTTCCAACAAAACGAGTTTGATGCTTCAAAAAGGCTAGTTCAACCCTTGTGAAGTGTCCTAAACACTGCTACTATCCTAACTCCTTCCCAATTCTGGCCGCTGGGTAGTGACACAGGAGCGCGTAGTAGGAGGAGCGTACGCGAAGAGGCTACCTGGCGGTCCTCTTGACAACTGACTGCGACAAGACGTGAGGCATATGACAATATTAATGGAGAATTTACTCCTGCGCTATTAATGGAGTATTACTCTGAAAGCGCTCAATGCCCCCCAAGAAGCTTGGATGCGCGTTGCGTTAACTGTAGACGCAACAAATTAAAAAAGAATACCGTGACTATGAAAGCCACAATATATATATATATATATATATATATATATATATATATATATATATATATATATATATATTCGGCATTAAAATTTCTACATTTTGAAACGGAAATTACTTAATAAAATTTAATTCCTTAATAAACACTTAATAAAGACTTTCTCTGTGTTCGCACATTCTCATTAACGTCACACGTACGAGTGTCATTTAAGCATATTGCAATGAATCAAAATGAAAGACTAGCTTTAATAAGTTAAGAACTATATATTAAAACAAGTACCCGAATCAGCAACCTACACTACCTCCATGAAATACATTAGGACGGTCCCTATTCGAGCTCTCAACTTCCATCTTAACACTTGTTACCACCCAAGTTACAAATCATCTAAACAATAAAAATATTTAATGTTTCTACAAGCCGAAAACAGCTAAAGACAGTTTCTTCCGGACGATTCTCAAGCCAGAGACCCAATAACCGCGGGATCGAACGCTTATTTGACAGCGCGGGATACAAGGAAAGAGCGGATACTTCTGAGCGACCCGGAGAGTCCACCGAAAACTCGTAAGACGTTGACACTTATACGGTTTCCTCATCGTGCAGTGAGCTGAAGGGAAGGAAGATTCCATTTCAGCGAATCCCATCTGTCACAAGATACGTCGTTGGGGCACAAACTGCCTGAACTTCAGTTTATTTGTGTTGGTCAAACACACCAGCGAGATGGGCTATTACCAACTTTTCAAAAACCGACAGTGAAAGTGAAGCAATTAAGTAATAGAATAGAGTATTTCTCATGGGTCCACGGTTATTTACTCAAGATAAGCATTGATTTATCACTGCTCTATTTTTAATCAGATACTGAAATATATTATCGTTTAACTTTCCAGTAACTTAATTGTTTAAATTTCCAGTAGAATACTATTACTGACTAATCATAGCCCATTGAAATCACTTATAAATGAATTGCGGGAATTTCTGAAAATGGTATACTTGATATGTTCTTTGAACAAGTACTAAATTTGTAATTGGTGGATCCTAGAACAGATTGAACTGGGTGATGAGAATGAACATATCCAGAAAACTCTTCTGAATGGCTTTATTAAGGACTGAAGACTAACGATGTGGTTAAGTTAAACATAATATAATATTAATTGGGCGTTCTATTTACCCATAACAACCGAATGATATGTAATTGAAAAAATGTCGAATTAAGATGTATTTGTGAGAAAGATTACCTCAGAATGATCTCTGGCTTTGAAGGAAAAAAACATTTTATTCGGAAAACACCAGTCTAAAAATAAGTAGTTATCAATAATGGCTGGAATGTTTTATCAACTACACTCACATTTCATTTTCAAACTAAACAAGTGACAAAAAGAAGGGCTGGGCAGGTGGCTATTTCTACATATACATAAGTCGATTGTACGTAGGTGAATTATAATTCTACATCTTCATTGTCAAAGCAAACATTCAAGCAAATTTTAAATACATACGATTATTAAAGCATACGATTATATATATATATATATATATATATATATATATATATATATATATATATACACAACAAATCATACATTATAATCGAAGGTAACCTAGACTTAATTACGACGAATTCCCGTTTAGTTTAATTTCATAGCAAGAGCACAAAGTCTGTCTAGACAATGACCGCGTAACACAAGTTACCGTTTTCATTCAACAACGGCCAAGCAGCATTGTGTGAAAAATATCTTTTCTCTTTATTTCAGACAACATTTTCTAGGAAATATTTAATTTCGAATATTTTTTTTAAACAAAACGCACTCATTAATGTTTTTTTTACACTGTTAAGCGTCATAATAACATTATAAAGAAGTATGATAATACCATATAGAACTTTGCAATCTAATATCACAAAACGTCTGGTGGTGAGTAGAAACGTCAATTAGAGTTATAAGACGATAATTCATTCATAACAATTAACAAAATATTCTTATATTAATCGTTCTACCTTTGATTCGCTGTTACATATACCTGGTCTAACCATTGGCATAGGTGTTCATGATTGTCTTCGCGATTCTAAATGATTTTAGCCGTTTCCTGTAGTTGTACAGATGTTATTAACGATACTACATGCATGACCTGAACTAAGTAAATTATAAGACTCCTTGTAAGTATCAACATTTTTTTTTCAAAAGTCAATCAAATGCGTTGCTACTCTTCACAAAATGTGCTTAGAAATATTCTAACTTTGTTAATTTCTAATACATGTTTCATATTAGACTATTTCCAAAAATTAGAACGGCCTTTACGCAAAATTTTTAGAAACTTGCATATCTCATTAAGAGCTCGCGTGAAATAATTTGAACTTATTGAAATCCCAATACATGACAACGCACAAGAAAGACGGGGTCAATCATGTTTCTAAGATCAGAAAAACGAAATTACATTCATTTTCTTTATAATTTACCACATAATTTAAACCAGCAAAATTTCGAATGATATTTCGCCAGAAGTTTCTTTCCTTTTTAAATAATTATGAAGAGAATCGTACTCTATTCTAGTCAGTACTGACCTTCCAAAGAAAAACAGTTCGTGTACCACAGGGACAAAACAATTTCTAAAGAATATATTTTTTTATCGAGAACCTCCGACAAACACTTACACACATACACAAACACTCGCACATACACTATTTTTTACAATGATCGCAATATATAAGGGTACATTAGATTTAATTTGACTAACGACTGATAATAACCTCGCATTCACTTCGGATTTTTTAAAAAATTGTCACTTCAAATGTAGCTGTGTATCACACACAACTTATGGTTCATGAGTTATTAAATTATTACGTTTATTAATATATAATTATTTTTAATAACGTTCTAGTGATTCAAAACAGCAATTGGAAGAGTTATTTTTTCGTAATTGAATCAAATTAGTAAAAATATATCTACCTTTGTAAACAATTTTTTTACTTTCTGTGTTGCACGTAATCACAAGTTCCTTAAAATGTTCACAAAACATTTCCTGAATCATTTTCACAGCTGCTTAGTTTGTTTCGTAACTTACTGCAGCATATTCTTTAAAAAATATTATCTGCCTCTGTTCAATTTTTAGCAATTAACCACTAAAAATTTGTTAGCACTGACAGAGGTAAGCTAAATTTACCTCCACTTGCCGACCTATTAGCCAAGAATTTTACAATAAACGCACATTTCGTATACCAGAAGTTCTACTTTTGATTCGCTTTTATATATTTATGAATGGTTGTGAACCCCTGTCTGTTCTGTTCTATTCTATGACTCGACCAGCGGTGACCCAGACTTTCGGCCTCTTGGCTTCTGCCATCGTTTGGTTAGCGTGATGACATCCCTTCACCATATACTCTGGTCTTCATAACCTTAGTGTAGGTTTCTCTTCGCCACACAGCAATAGATTCTAGGATATTTGTAAAGAAAGCGCACATTTGCTCCGACCGGGAATCCAACCCGGGGTTGCGCTGTGAAAAACGAGAACGCTAATCAACGAGCTACATTGAACCAGCGGACATTAACAAATGCTGCAACAATTTCTTCAAAAACGCGGTTCTGCGTACTATCTGCATCGAAACAATGTATTAAAAAGGTTTATAGGCATACGAACAGATTTGTAAATCCTGCATGAAACAAATATTTCTAACCAAACATTTCACAATTTGAGTTAAGTGGATAACGATATTTTCTCCCAGGAGGAATTTAGCGACCCGCATAAAACAAAGTGAACTAAACTGCAAAAAATTCTTCAAAAACTGCCGTCGCCCTTTGGTTTTGAAATAACAAAAGTAAAATTTACCTGCGCTTACAAACAGAGTTCTCAAGAATTGTGCAAGCAATAGATATTTGCTCTATTATCAGTTGTTCATCCAGGAACGAATGTTCTACTGTACTACAAAGTATTCAAAAATGATACTTCTCTTGCTTCCTATTGAAACCAGAGCCAAATTTACCACCGTTTACAGAATTATTTCGGAGAATTCACAAAGAAACTAAGGCATAAACAAACGTCAGTCGGTGTTTTGGTACGGCAGCGCTCCGGATGATGACAAACAGTTTTGTAAGGGGAGTTTGCGTGGTGCTTTCGGAATCAAATTCTTCAATAGCGGTGGTCTACGAATACTTTGACTCTGATGGCTCAGGAATGTTCTAGAAACATAAAATTGTGTTGAAATTACGTCACTGTACATGGCGACAATGCGTTTTCTCCCTCTTAGTAGTCTGCAGTTCATATTGCCATAATGACAGATTTCTCCGAAAGCTATGCGGCGAATGAGCTGCAAAATATCATTCAATATGTGGGCTCCCTCTGCTTTCAAACAACTCCCACAAATAAACCAGTTTACTGTAAATTTTGGTTGAAAAAAGAAACCATTTCCTATACCATCTAATTTACAGTTATTTCAAAAAGATTATATCTTCATCAGCTGTTTGGCGCGCCCACATTGTTTGAATTCACATCTATGGGAAATGGACTAACTAGAAACAAACAGAAAACTCCTTAACCCTCCATTTCACATCGATTTTGACACTACCTCGCAGAGGATGACGACAAACACTTTTCTCCGCAGATTTTGCGCGAAATGTTTTGCAAGAAATTCGTAAAAAACGAGTATTTGCCCTCAGAAAGAAATATGATAAACTTATCTACTCTTATTTATTCCTTAAATCGTCCCAAGAAGCAAAGCACATTTTATTAACCGTTTCCACCATTTCGAAGCTTCCCCCATTACCAGAGGTGACTTGACAAGAAGTATTTTCTCTCAAACCTTTATGTGGTGCATAGTACAATACATTTGGAAAATCAAAGCAGATTTTTTAGTCTAGTCTGAAACAATCTAAGCTAAATTTTCGTCCGCTTAGAGATCGACTTGTCAAGAATTCAGCATTAACGTTTTCTTAACCCTCTAACCCACCATTGCAGAGGACGACGACAATCAGTTTTCTCCGTAGGTTTTGCGTGACTTGGCGTGGGGCTGCGGAGCGGCACAGCGCGTGTCTATGACAACGACGGTGGCGGCACGGCCAGGGGCGACGCCGAGGGCGGGGGCGGGGCACGGGGCCTGCGGCAGGGTGCCTCGGCGCTCTCCCTGCCCGAGACAGCTCCCGGTTACGTAACCGGTTCGCGGATTGCGTAATCACCCAGCGGGACCCGCCCTCTTCCCCGGTTCACTGCCCCTCCGCCGCACCGAACGGAACCACACCGCGCCTCAGCGACCGAGGCAGTTCTCGAGAAATCTTCTGAGCTGTGCCGGATTCAATTTTTATTTTTCTCAAAACACTTCCGAGAACTGTATTCAAAACAGGGCTTATTTTGTAAGGTTATGTAATGCAGACTTACTACAATAATATTACGTAACCTATAAAACTTAAAAAAAAGATTCTTTCAAAGCGTCGTTTAAATGTTTTGAATCTTAGATGAATACATAGGAAGAACTTGAAATGCAGCAATCTATATAAAGTTTTAAGAAACAAAGTTCATTGCTGTTGAAAGATATTGTTTAGGATCATAAATGGTGAGAAAATATTATTGCGTATTCGCAGTTGTTTGAAAGCTTCGCGTATTCTAGATGCTCCCAAATTACCTCCATCTGAGAATGTATAAATAAAACAAAATATTTCTATTCGTTAGGTAAATTCGAGAACGAGTGCTAAAATACCGTAATTTTCGTTTAATATAATGACGAGTGTTAATGCAAATTAACAGGGCTCTGGGTTTTCAAACTGACAATGTATTTGCAGTATATATTTCAATTATAATAATAGTTTTTCCGTATTCAAGAACAATATCCTCTGTGAAAATGTACACTTAAGCGGCTGAAAATTTCTTTACTATGTTCTATATTACAACTAGTTATAAGTTTTAAAAAATGGTTAATAATTTCCGGAATGATTGTCAACACAAGAGATTTGGGAGTTGGGAGAATGATATACTCTTATTTTCAGGGGGTATTTTATAAACGTATAAGGAAATCATGTCAATATATTCTAAACCATTTCGAAACAATTATCTAAAACCTCATTATAGAAACTTTTCTTACAAACGTACAAATTTCAAAATAAAATATTAAGAACAAATACTTTTCACATAGACTATTTTGTAAATAAATTAAGCCCCTTTTCAATGCACGAATAATAAACAAATTCAAAGGTTTGGCCACAGACGTCACTTAAAAATGCACTTATGGGCATAAGCATAATATTATATATATATATATATATATATATATATATATATATANTATATATATATATATATATATCAATACAAAGTTATCTAAAAATGAAAGAATAGAAATCAAATTTAAAATTTTAGAACGTGTTTTTCTCACTAAGTTTCTTTTGAAAATAGTTTATTTAAAAAATCATTTTTGCGTAATAGTCTGCAAATTTTATATCACCAAAAACGAAAAATGTTTAGAACAAAACTAATAAATTGTTGAATATTACTACTATATTTTACTAAGATAATGAACACAATACAGATTCTAGTGAACTTTCTGACATCGATCAAGTGGCACAATTTTTTATAGAACATATCGTGTTCTTTCAACGCCATCATACGGGCTGACAAAAAGAGTACACGCTTACCGTAAGAAAAGCGCAAGTACCAAGTATACATTTTGGAAATTTATAACAATTAGATGAATTTTTCACATATAATATTTTGAAAGTGTGCCAAATCTCAACACTGTCAAAATTCATTTGCATACAACTTCAGATATTCAAGTGCATCTGGAAATGAAGTGTTTTATTACAAAATTACGGTAAATCATTATAAGTGCGCTACATAAATATTTGTGAAACAAATTAGCCCTAATATTGAAAGTCTGTGAACGCAGACAAATTACAGGAAAGTGGTGTCTAATCTGACCGTACTGTAAATACGCTGAGAAAAATATATTTATTTATTCGTGACAAGACATTGCGCATTTAACGTTTACCTAACACTTTATTTAACTAGCATTTTAAACTAATACGATCTTTGTATTAAAATCACCTGATTCCATATGTGAAACATTGACCGAAGAAACAAAAATCTTCTCGCGACCCAATGCGCTTTTATAGGAACGGGATATTATCTAGTTACGCTTTAGGTGGGAATATACTGAATTTGAAATATATTCCTTTTTGGGATTATGGTGGACTCCCTATATTGTGCAAGAAAGCAAACAATACTAATTTTTATAAATAAAGGAATAATAATTTTGATAGAAATTGTATAAAATCTTTGCCTCTTTCATTTTGGTATTTATAACGAAATCTTACGAAATAGGTTGATATTAAGAGTCAAACAATTATATCTAACAAACATTATTAATGAAATTTTGAAGACCTCGTGTCATTTCCGTGACAATATATTATGATATTTTTCAGAGAGAGAACCACGTATTGTCCAACGCAGATGTAAATCAGAATTCTATTAAATTTCTCACGATAACAATAGTCTTTGATGACAAAAAAATCCTGAACTATCTTGGGAGTAACGGCTACACAGTTCAACATCATACATTCAAATTATAAGAACGTCACTGCATGATCAGTGCTTTTTAAAATCATATATTTCGTTATTTTAGTTCGCCCGTGGACAAGAAAAGATACTATACCCAAAATTGTCATTTTATAGTTAAAAAGAGACGTATGTTTAGAAAAAGCATTATTTTCAATAGTAAACATTTCTTGCGGTTAGTAGACAAGACAGCAGAACTATAGATGACAAGACAGATGAAAATAAAAATATATTGAGTAAAACGCAATTTTGGACGTGAAATAACGAACTCCGCTCAGGTTAAGAACCTTTGCCTGCAAACTGAAATCAATTTGCGAGTGTCACTTTTCTTGTGCATGGAGCATGTACTGATAAGCTGCGAATACAAAAGAGATTTCTGTCGAGGGAGCTGGTTCAAACGGCACGGCCCGTCCGCGCCCGCGCCAGCAGTCTCCCGCGCGTTGCCAACTTCGCGCCACATCCGCAGCGGCGGCCGCCTCGCGATCAGCAATATACACCGCAGCTAAGGAGAGGCCTGATTAACAAACAGCGGATGGCACTCCTGGCGATGTATGCACATGCTACGTGATCTAAATGCGCACCACGTCACTTTGCGCGGAAAAATCGTATCTTAGCAGTAAACAAATTGCGACGGTGGCGAGTACGTACCCGATATGCAAGCGGGTGAAGAAGATATGCGGTGCAACCGAATTTTTAATCGACAAATTACTGTATTTCAGTTTTTCGTTTTATTATTATTGTTATTATTACTATTATTATTATTATTATTATTATTATTATTATTATTATTATTATTACTATTCGCTTAGGTACATCCTAGAAAAGTATTTTAAGAACGTATTTCCCCATTCAAGTGTTAATTCTAACATACTTTTCATCTCTTGTATAAATTAACGATAAGTCATATTTTTTTCCTACATTTCAGTGGACAATAACAAGCAACTTTTTTCTTCTAAGCATATGTTTGTTAATTATAGTGGTATTAATTTAAAGATACCAGCATGTATTAATTTAATTAAACCACTTTTTAAACTACAGGACATCAATACTTTTTCGCTAAACACAACATGTCAATTTCCCACGGTAAGGACATTTGTACAAATTCAATCCGACGTAAAAATTCCGTGTATTATAATATCGTACAGAATCTTAGTAAATATTGGCACGTAGAACTACTAATGTAGTCGTAGTACTCATACTAGTACGCGCCTTGCGTATACGGAGCTGCGCATTTCCGGCCGCCGCCCACGCGAAAGCGAAGGTCGTCCAGCGAAAGTGAAGGTCGTTGCGCGTCCGATGGCAACACTGCCACGCGGTCCGCTGCTCTTTCGCGACCCCTTAGGCCCTTTAAACCCGCCATCGCCCCGGGCGAATCGCAGCGGCAACGGCGTCCGAGACACGGGCGATCCGCGGGCGAGGCAGGGGGGCGAGCCGCGGGCGATC